>CM021101.1:412101603-412260615 GCA_007115665.2 Sequoiadendron giganteum
CTTGAGTGTTTTATCCTTTGTACCTCATAAATCTCACATTCATTCATATGTGCATCATGATCTTTATTGACATGTCTTCATAAATCCATGCTTTCTCAGATTTGTTTATATATATATATACTATGTTACTGGGTTCGCCTCTGCAACCCCTAGTTTAGGTCCTGGTTCGCTCCTGGTTCCGATCCGGATTCAATTCGCAAGGGGGTTCTTCGCTATGTCTTTTTAAAATCGTTTAGGGTTTTTAAAATTTCCGTGGGTTCTTTTTTTTCTGATGATCTCGACAGAAATAGCAACGAAAAGATTGAGCGAGGGAGATTTACAACGAGTCATGAATTCGACGGGAAAATCATGTTGTGCACTCCGGAAGTGAGTTTTTTGACGAGAGAAAAATAAAAGATTAAAATTAAAATAAAATTATTTTATTAATATTAATTTTTTATTGATAAACATTAGACATAATTATATATAGTTAAAGTTACATATTTTAAATTAATTATTAATAATAGTAATAATTATTAATAATAATTATTAATAATAATTATGTAAATTAATTTTTAAAATTAATAATATATATTATTAACTTTATTATTATTGTATAAGACTAATAAATATTAATAATTATTATATTAGAATATGTATATTGTCTAATATTCTTGATTATATATATATAAAAAAAAAAAAAAATTATATATATATATATATATATAATCAAGAATATTAGACAATATATAAAAATAAAATATATGTAATTGTCTAATATTCTTGATTATATATGTATATATATATATAATTTATTTTATTTTATTTATATATATATATATATATATATAAAAAATTACATGTATTTTGTCCAATAACATATCTTCAGGTCATGGCATCATAAATTAAGCAGATTCTTCATAAATTCCTCCTCATATTGAAAACACCTTTGACATCAATGACAATATTTCCAACAAAGTTGTCCTCATTTTAGTGTCCATGTTTCTAGGATGCATTTAGCCCAGCCTTGGCCTTTACCCCACTCCTAGTGCCAACTTTATTTTGTGTTTTCACATGTCCAAGTTCATCTTATGTGTTTTCATGTGTTTCTACTGTTGTCTATTTAATGTTTTATTTACAGTCTGTAAGGTTTCTGGCCACATAATGCTTGAACATTAGTGCTAGCATGCAAACATTTGCACAAGCGCATTGTCATCCCACAACATTATAGTCCTACAGCAGCCATTTCCAACCAAACACTAACCCTTCAACTTCCAAATTCCATGCTGTACTGACATGCGACCTATAGGATGGAATCCCAACAGTCATCTTTGTCCAAGAATAGCTTTTTGGTGACCTTTGAGCCTCCCTCCCACTCTCTACACATTCTCTCATGCAAAGTTCAAATTCTCTAATGCAACTTCTTGATTTCTAATGCAAGTTTCTGAACTTCTCCTTGGCTATTGACTGCGGACTCTATGAGCAGCACTCTATCATCTTGTTATTGGTATCATTCTTGTGAGGCTTCCCCTTGGCATTCGTCTTCAAGTTGCAGGATTCTTAAAACTTCATTTCTTATTGCTGGAGTATTTCAGTGGAGGATTGCTCTTCACAACAAGTCCAGCGTCTATTCACTATTCAAAGAGGCATTTCTTCAGAGCTCTTTTGAGTATTTCAATGGAGGATTGCTCTTCACAACAAGTGCAGCTTTTATTTGCTAGTCAGCTTTTATTTGCTAGTCAAAGAGGCATTTCTTCACAGCTCCCTTGAGCTAGGTGATGTTGCATTTTTATTTCTTATCCTCTTGTGATTCTAGCCCTTCATCTTTATTCTACAGTTTTTACTATTTCTTAGCATAGCCAAATCTTGTAATACCATTGGCATTGTTCTTATCATTATTCTCACTCCCTCCATTTTCTTAAGAGAGAGTTTAGGAATTCTTGTGTATTGTTGTGTTATCATACTTGCTATTGTGGCACTTTGGAATTCCCACCTCCTATTTTTCATCACCATACACAGGAGGATGTTGGTAGCTCTATAGACCAAGGTTATTGAAATCAATAGTTTATTATCATATCATTCTTTAAAATTCTAGACACACCTAGGATTTTTAAGAGTACACGCTATTGATTTTCATTCCAACCTATTTTCTATAGGAGTGGTTGTGGAGGTCGAAAGACCATATTTGGGGCTTGACCATTTTGGCAAGCTCCAAAATAGTTAACCTTCATTCCTCTATCTTGGCTATAGGTATCTTTCAAATAATCTTTCACACAAAGGTTTGGCATTCTCTCAACCTTTCTTTGTCATTCCATTACTTCATTTAAATTAAATCTACTTCAAAACATATTACCTTTATTCTGTATTCTTCAGATTTCTTCTATGTGTTGTTTTGTGTGTCCATCTTCTTTATGTGCAAGAAATTTGGAATCTTCACAAGGACTTTAATTTTCTGTTGCTTTTGGACAATGGCACATTTGGAGGACAACAACACACTTGGAGGACTACAGCACGTGCATGCTAGCTTCCAAACTAGGTACCTCCTAGGTTCATTTTCCAAATTCCTTTCCTATCCAAGTTCTTGTTTCTAGAACTAGCTTTCGTGATCTATTTCTCTATTTCTAGTATTTCCTATTTTCCATGCCCAACTCACTACGATTGCTTAAGAGATAAGCATAGTTTAAGCAAAAGTACAAGTTAAATAAGATTAAGCATATTGCTGGTTATCTATCATAAATAGTAATATTTTTCAAATCTTAGTCTTATCCAATGATTGAGGAAGGTTTGAGATCCTACGTTAACAAAATATAACCAAAAGCTTTTTTGCCTCTCACAAGTAGTACGAACACACAAAATAGAATAGCTAATCTAACTCACTATCCAATGCAAATGTCATATAACTACATCCCACTACTAGACATGTCTAGCTGCGACAACTAGACCCCAACACACCCTATATACACAACCTAAAACATATCAATTTGAGTTGATTCCTCAAGTCTACATCCCACCATGGTGTTGGACTCCCCTTGTACTCAATCATCTTGCAATCCACAAGACACAAGGCACTATGTACAACAACAAACTTCTCAAGTCTCCTTGAGGTATGCTCGTTTCTCTTGATAAAGTGGATGAAGCTATATGTAGGTCAGTTCCTTTTAGTAGCAAAGGAATGACAAACCTATTATAAGAGCCAAATGGCCAATGTGTGTACCAATGATGAAAACAAACAACCACCAACTCATTGAATTCTTCAATGCCTAAGTCTCCTTATTTGTCTTTGCCCACATGTATCCCTTGAGTTCAACAAATTTTCTCTACTTGTGTTTGCCCAATGTACTCTCCCTCTATACTATGTCTTCTAAATCATCCCACATCATCTATGGGGAGAAGTCTACCAGGGTTTTGTGCATACCACTTCAAGTCAATGCACAAGTGGCCATCTACGAAGAAGTGATTGAGCAATGATAGGTTGAATGTGCTCATTATAGAGTTGCACAATGGGATCTGTATTAAATAAGGTCCTTTATTTGGTTGACCATGCTACTGATGCACTCATATATCTCCACACGGGTAAGATTGTCTAACCCCCTTATCATTGTGAAAACTAGAGATATGATAGAGGTTAAGTATTTGGAATCTAACCAAAAAGTGACACTCTTCACCAATTCCTTCACCCTCAACCCTTGCTCTATCTTTGACTCAACCCAATGATTCCATTCCGATGTTATGACCATTAATTGCAAGGGCTCTTGCAACTCAATCATCGTCCCCAATAAATGAAATGGGATGCATATCTTGTTTCAACACGTTTAATAAATTCCTTATTGGAGAATAGCTAAAATATTGCATGTGACATGTGGTGAGTGCAGATAAACATATGCACATCTCTCACATCAGCTACAATTTGTTGAATCCGCTTAATTTTGCCAATGTCTTTGAGTGTACATGAAAAGGGATCCAATAGATATGCTTGTAAGCATCTTTCACTAATTTCCCAACTACAATGCACACATATGTTGCACAACTTGCAAGGAATTTTTAAAGTCAATATTTTCAATAGCATCTCTAAAGATATAAATCTAGAACTCTACATCCATGTGGTTCACAAAACAATTAATTTCCCTAAGTAAAACCCCTCCTTACTTGTGAGTATCATATTGATAAGCAAAGACTGTCTACTATCTGTCCAACAATCCATGATAATGTTGTACCAATGTGAGGCCCATGCGGCCTTCATTTTCTCCATTAGTAGATTTGCCTTGTTATAGTTGATATCCAAGAGTGTAGTCCTCAATTGTCTCCCTAATGCCACATATAAAGGCCAAATTTGTGCAACCTTGGACATAGCCTTCTTAAAATAACAAGAGTGAGCAACATGGAATGGAAAGCCATTGGCAAAAAAGAATTTGCAAATGGTATCATCTACTACATATTTATCCTAAACATTCAACATATCTACCATAGAGTTTGGAGCTAAACCCATATAGCCTAATATTACTTTTTAGGCTTTACTACACTCATTACAAAAATAGGAACTTGCACATCTCATGTACTAGTAGCTACAAAAGAAAATGTTGATACCAAGATAATGGGTGTGGGCATGTCACTATTAAATAGTTTCATTATCTTAAAGCTTTGTCTAAGTAAGAGTTGATTGCATACCCCAAGATGTCACCATTACTCAAATTCATTATCTCAATCCTCTATTAAAGTAAAAGTTGGTTGCACACCCAACTCCTATACCGCTGATGTGTATGTGTGCATTCACTCATGTAATGATACTATAGTAATCAAGGGAGAAAAACATGGCATTTCAACAAGCAAGTCCCCCCTAAATTAACAATCTTGTTGACATCTAATTTTAATGCAAATTGGCATATATGACCCTTCTCATTGAATGAACCCTTCACATAATTTTCCAACAACTTGGAAACGAAATTGAAATTCATAGCACTCCCAACTATACCGCCACTTTGAGTGATCCCTACTTCCACTGCCAATTTCTAGATTCCCTAACATATTAAACTCCTCATTGTTAATTAGGCCAAAAGAACTCATGCTATCATTGTAAAAACAAAGTATAACTTTTTTACTACATAAAATAAGTACTCAAGACTCAATTTCTAGTTCTACACAGGATTGTCCTTTTGTTTTATTACTTCATATAAAACAAGGCATAGACACAAAGGATACACAAAATTCACGGTCGTTCCTTGAGGTGTATAAATTTCCCAAGGCATTATTTGATTAAAAACAATCATTAGTTGCTACAAACAAAAGGATTTTTCTTTTGTTTTTCTTACATGATACATCAAGTGGCACAAGACACACAAGCAAAGAATACATAGGAGTTGCAATCTTTCTTTGAGTTATCTAAGGCTTCAAAGACATTTGATTAGCAAATTGCATCTAAAAACTAATAACAATCACTAGTTGCTACAAACACAAGGATTTTTTTTTTCCTATTTTAGGTTGCACAAGACCCCCTAATCATGACTACAACAAGTGGCATCGGAGCAAGGTTTTCTTGTTGGGGAAGTGTTGAAGTGGAAGATGTATTGTGAGGGTTTGAAGTGGTGAGGGATGTCTCCAAGGCTCAAGAGGTTTATTGCAAGTGTGAAGAGGAGTCTTCCAAATGCAGAGGGCTAAGGGAGACATTAAAACTGTGAGAAACCGTTGTGGTTGCATATGAGTTTTGTTGCAGGTGTATGTGTAGGTTGTGGAAGTGAGTTTACAAAAGTTGCAGATGTTACTAGAGTGAGTTGATTGCAGAAGTTGCAGATTGTATGTGTGGTTGAAGATGGTGTAGAGGAAGAATATGAGTTTAGCCTTGGGAAAGGCGTTAGGAATTCCAATTCTTGTAAGGAGAGAAAGAATATACACGGTTGAGATTAATGATATGAAGAGGATGTTGAAGGGTTTGAAGGAGACCAAGATGGCAATAGAAAAGAGGAAAGACAAGGTGAATATGGGTAAGGCAGAGACACATTATTTTTATGATAATGATCTTTGTGTAGATGGAACCTATGTGTGTAAATGAGGATGGAGATGAAAAGAACAAGAATGTAGGCGAAGCATGTCTTTTGGAAGGCATGGAAGAAGTGGAGAAAGAAGCAGCATAGGGTGGTGAAGATGTTGCAGCAGAGGATGATGATGAGATGTATGCGAATGAGGTGAGAGTGGAAGAAGAGGTGAATGAAGAGGCAAAGATGGAAGTATTTAATTTCCATGATTCTATCAATATAAATTTGTATGCAAGTGTTGTGGAGGATGGTGTAGAGGAGAATGGAGGACAAAGGAGGGATTTTTGGTGGAGGTTGGACTATGGTGGGTTGAATCCCACAAGAGAGGGAAAGAGAGAAAAATTCAATTGGTGGAGGAGGTCGATCAATGGTGGACATAGGTCCACAAGAGAAAGGAGTGAGGACCAAATTTGGCAGAGGAATAGGGGAGTTATTCTAGCCAAATGCTGGAAGAGGTGAAGGAAGAAGTATTGCAAGGTACCTATTTCAGTGGTGAAGTTCATTACAAGTTGTTCACAACCTAGAAGGGTGATTCAATCACTCAACTCCATTTTATGAGCCTATGCTCACAAAATTCTTACCCGGCATGTTTGATGTAGGAGCATCCAAGCCCACAAGTGATCCTATATCACCCAAAAATATTTCAAGTTTCGTTTCCAATTTCTATTCAGTTTTGTTGTGTTTTAGTTGGTTTTGGTGATTTGTTTCAAGAGGCATTTTTGGGTTGAATTTGGTCAATTTCCAAGCTTCATTATGTAGAAGAGCCAAATGGGTATCTCTAGATTCAATTTGGTGGAAACTTGAGTAAGATGTTAGAGGTTTGTCTACAACTAGGAACAAAGTCGAAGGTTCAGGGTGTTCCAAGAACACTCACTAAGTCTGAGAGTTCTTGTTCCTTTGAAAATCTTTAACACGTCTTCAAACATTTTGAAGATTCGAATAGTTCCTAGTGGAGTAGGAATCTTTGATAAAGTGAATACTTCCTATTGGAGTGGGAACCCCCAATAAAAAGGAACAAAGCAGAAGACTTAAACATTTTTGAAAGTTTGAAATAGTTCCTATTGGAGTGGGAACCCCCAACAAAGAGGAACGGTTCCTATTTGGGTGGGAACCTCCGACAAAATGGAACAATTCCTAATTCCCATCGTGGTAGGAACCCCTAACAAAAGGAAACAAAGATGAATGCTTAACATTTTGGAAACTGAACTAGTTCCTAATAGAATAGGAACTGTCGACAAAGTGGAACAATTCCTAGGTGGGATAGGAATCCCCAACAAAAGGAACAAGTTCCTGGTGCCTATCACATCTCCGACTAGTTTTCAACATGTAATTTTGGTGGAGTTTCGAATGATTGCCTAGTTTCGAGTCTCTTAGAAATCCCCCACCAAATGGCTCAAGTTCTTTTTCATGAAAGTGATCGGAGAAATGGGGAGTTCCCAAAACAACGAAACAGCCCAATGAGTTCCTAGTCATTCCTAAAAGCTCAACGAAGTTCATTAGCATTGTTTAAGTTTCAAAAGTGACTCATAAGGACACATCGGGTAGTTCCTATTGCAATGGAAACCTCCATTCAAGCAGAACACTTAACTTTTGGGGTTGACTTATTACTTCTAAGAGAGCCAAAAATTGTTGTGTTGACACGTGTCCATATTTAGTTGAATACCTATGACAATTAGTTTTGTAACTACCAAAGATCTAAGTTGTCAGTTCTGCTACGAGTTCACATATGGGTACAAATGCGGGTACGTCGATACGGCAAAAAAAAATTCTTGGGTACGAGTACGGGAGTATATATATATATATATATAAGAACAATGATATTCATTAGACATAAATGATAAACTATTAAACACGGGGCATTACAGACTGATAAATCTCCTCAATCAACTTAAGGACTATACAGACCGATTCTGACATTCACCTACAAGCTCAACTTCCACAATAGGGTATTGGAAAATTGAATAAGATGATATATTACTGTATGTTATTCAAATGTGTGCATATCATCTGCGATTGAAGAACTCTTGAAATCCAATAGTGTAACCCTTGTCTACTGATAATGTAACAGATTCCATTTATTCATTAGATTTTTATAATGGTCTAAAGTTTCACACAATCACTTTACAAGTAGCTTACTAGACTCGCATGATACCTCACAATAAGCATGAGTCCACTTGATGGGAGGGATTCTGCAGTTGAGCAGCCACCTCAGCAAAATATTCCACCACCCACCCCTCCTCAAGATAATTTGGATCTTGATCCAGCTGATTTTGTACTAGCCACACCTGGTGATGTTATTCCTCCTAATTTAGATATTGGTACTTCTACTCTCCGACCTAAATGGTATGCTAAAACCATTAGTGATCTTCATGATGATGAATTGGTCGAGGGTAGAACTGCTTGGAAAAAGAGCAAGCAACAGAACACTGTCAATTTTGCTCTCATGGCCAATCTGCATAGCATCTCTGAGCCTCAATCCTATTCAGAAGCTAAAGGCATACTTGAGTGGGAACGGGCTATTGAGGCTGAACATCATAGCCTTTTGAAGAACAACACTTGGGTGCTTTCAGATCTTCCACCTGCGAAGAAGCCCATTGGCTGCAAATGGGTGTATAAAGTTAAATATAAGGCTAACGGAACCCTTGACAAGTATAAGGCTAGACTGGTAGCTAAAGGGTTCTCGCAAACAGCAGGCATTGACTATGAGGAGACATTTGCTCCTACAGCCAAAATGAGCACTATTCGGCTTGTCCTCGCTACAACAACCCAGTTTGGTTGGAAAGTCCATCAAATGGACGTCAAGAGTGTGTTTCTGAATGGTGATCTCGAAGTCTATAATATATATGACTCGGCCTCCCGGTTTCAAGGTTCCTGGTAAAGAACATCAAGTTTGCAGACTTGTGAAAGCACTCTATGGCCTTAAACAAGCTCCACGGGCATTGTACATGAAAATTGATAAGTACCTTACTGATCATGGCTTCTAAAGGAGCCCTTCTGATTCAAATGTCTCAAACGTTCTGGTGATGATATTCTTGTACTTGTTGTCTATGTTAATGATCGTATCATTATTGGCAACTTAGAAAATTTGATTGAGGAGATAAAACACAATCTCAATCAATCATTTGACATGACAAATTTGGGACTTCTTCATTATGGTCTCGGTGTTGAGGTTTGGTAGACAGCTGACAGCATCTTCATTTCTTAGTCTAAGTATGCTCCCAGTTTGCTCGATAAGTTCAGGATGAGTGACCTCAAACTGGCATCAACACCTATGGATAAAGGGCTCAAACTTTCAGCAAAATCAGATTCGCCTATGGAAAATGAGTCCGCATTCAGGCAACTAGTAGGCAGTCTCATTTATCTCACTGCTACTAGACCCGATCTCAGTTTTGTAGTGAGCTACGTCTCTCACTTCATGACAGCCCCTAAAGCTAAACATTGGGTTGCAGCGAAGCATGTGCTGAGATATGTGAAAGGCACTTCCGACTTTGGCACTCTGTATGGAAGGTGCAAAGATCCTAAGTTGATTGGTTATACAAACTCAGATTGGGCAGGTTTTGTTGATGATAGAAAATCTACTTTAGGGTATGTATTCAGTTTGGGTACAGGTGCAATTACATGGACCAACAAGAAGCAGCAGGCAATGGCTCTTTCCTCGACTAAAGCTAAATATCGGGGAACTATTAAAGCAGCTTGTGAGGCAGTTTGGCTTCGAAGGGTGCTTTCTAGCATGCAAATGTCTCAAGCAGGGCCTTCCCCCTTGTACTATGACAATCAAGGGGTGCTCAAACTAGCCAAAAATCCAGTCTTCCATGAAAGGACAAAGCATGTTGAACTTCATTTTCATTTCATCCGCCAACTTGTCAAAGATGGACCAGTAGTATTGCAGTATGTTCTGACAAAGGATCAGACTGTTGATATTCTCACCAAGTCTCTCAATCTAGATAAGTTTGTAAAATTCAGGGGGCATCTTGGTGTAGTTGATAGATTGAGCATTAAGGGAGGGTATTAAAATTATATTTAGTAATTAATTTATTAATGCTCAATCACGTAACTCTTGTGACATACTGTAATTTAGCTGTGTTTCTATTTTAGTTGATTTTGATGTTTCTATTCTCGAATCTTTGATTGAGGAAACATCACTTTGTAAATCCTTTAAATGAAGCATTTGCTTCCTATAAATAATATCGCATTATTTGAAATCCATTTGCTTGGCTTCTCATAATATTTATGAGCAGTCTTATAGTAGATTTTTGAAGGCCTTATGAGCAAGTTATGCAAACTTAAAAAGATTTGTAAAGGGGGTTTCATGCTAGATTAAAAGAAGATTTTGGAGCAGAGTTATCATGAGAATATAAGGAGAGAATATGCATTAAAATATAGCATCCAAACATATGTAAGCATACTTGTTATGATTAATTCAAGAAGGCAATTATAGAGTGAATAAGAAGAAGATTTTAAGAAGACATAGAAAGAGTTAATCATCTATTGAAGAAGACATATTTTGTGAAGGAGATTGTAATTGTCCATCATCCGTTGGAGAAGCAACATTCAGGGTGGAATCTTGTTATGGAAGTTGTTGGTTCCTAAAGGAGAGATTGGTGTCTCTAGCTAAGTTGGTGCTTAGCTGTGGGGGTTGGTGCCTCCAGTAGGTTGGTGCCTACAAATTGAGGGGGTTGGTGCCTCTAGTAGGATGGTGCCTACGAATTAAGGGGATCAGTGTCTTGGTGCCCACAAAGTTGTAAGAAGAATTTATATAAAAGCATTATTGTGCCATGGTTCTCTCCCGTAAGGGTTACCATGTTAATATTGTGTGTTATTGTGTTCTTCTCATGTGCATGATTATTATTGTTGAGTAAATGATGTTATTGTGATTGATAAAGTTTTAACTTGGTAAAAGTTGTGTTATATTGATTCAACCCCCCCTCCACCCCCTCTCAATATAACTGTGTGCTCATCAGCCAAGCCCTATGACAAGACCATAGAAGAGATCAAATGAGAGATATATGCACACCTTGCATTGATAGAAGAGAAAAAACTACAAAGAGAAGACAAGAGCAGCCATAACAACATCCATAGCTAGTGCTTATGGTCTGCAATTGCAAGCAGAAACTGATGAATAAATAGCATTTGAAGGCATAGTGGGCTTTGTTTATGGTCCACACATGAAGCACATCAACATCCACCTCATCTACTTTGAGTAGAGCGCCTACATAGACACTGCATAGCTTTTTCGTAGGTGGGCATAGTGAATGTAACACAAATTATAACTGACTAGGAGATTGCTCCAAAAGAGGCATCCATCACTCTTTTGGACCCCTTGCAAAACACATTGCCTTGACCTTCTTTTAGAGGACATAGGAAAAATTAATTGGGTGAGACTAGTTATAAAAGATGCAAGAAACATAACAAGATTTATTTATAATCACCCTTGGATTCTTAGTTTGATGAGAGATCACACTAAAGGGAAAGAGCTAGTGTGATAAGGGGTCACAAGGTTTGCAACAATCTTCCTAATGTTGCAAAGCATTATTGGTTTGTTGACTTTTTTGAAACAAATGTTTGTGAGTCAAGCATGGCTAGACTCATCATTTTCAAAGAAGCCTAAAGGAGAAAGGATTGCAAGGATAGTTCTTGATAATCTATTTGCATAGAGAGCTACAAAGAATGTCAAGGCAGCCTCAAAACCTCGATTTAAAATTCAAATTGAATCTTTTATTTTTAAACTTTAAAAATATTTAATTTCATTATAAATTTGTAACTTTAATTTGTTTGTATTTGTAGATGTTGGAGCCCTTGGTTAGAGTTTTGTGTTTGGTAGATGAGGATCAAAACCTAATGGGGTACATTTATGAGGCAATGGATAGGGCTAGAGAGTCCATCTGAAACCATTACAAGAGGGACATACTTAAATTTGATCCCGTTTGGGAGATCATTGATCAAAGGTTGAACAATCTACTCCACCAACCCATTCATGCAGCTAAGTACTTCCTCAACCTTGGTTTTTTCTATTCAAACAACTTAAATCCTAATGGAGAGGTTATGGAGGGTCTCATGACATGCATTTGAGAGGATGACACCTAAGGTTGAGGTGAGAAACCTCATTGTTCAAGATTTGCAGAATTATAAGATTGGTAGGGGGAAGCTCTTTTCTTCAGCACTAGCTATCCGAGGAAGAACCACTCAATCCCCAAGTAACAAAAATTGGAGTCTTTACATGCATATTACCAGTTATAAATTTCAATTTTACAACTATTGATAGAATATGGTTTCCTTAGTAAATTTTGAATATCTTAATTTGTAGGTTCTTGGTGGGGAGAGTGGGATGCAAATACCCCAAATTTTCTGAGTGTTATCTAGAGTCTTGGATTCTCATACCTTAATATTTTTGCCAAAATGTTTTTGGACCAAAGTGTTAGTTTTTAATGATCAGATGATTCAGAACAGAAAGTAATCAGGAAATGCAGCACATAAGACAATAGACACAGCAAGATACCCTGGGAAAACCCTCCAACCTGAGGGAGAAAAACCCAGCCAATATATCTCTTATATATTGATAGAATAAGAGCAGAAATGTGCTTACAACTCAGGCATAACACAATGCTGATTTGATACAATGAATAATTACACCTCTCTTAGGTGCAAGTACAAATGGATATGTTTCTCCTTATGATCAATCTGCTGCTACAGATGATGAACTGCTGCTGGGAGCAAACTTCTTCTTCTGCTGGGCGTGAACTTCGTCTTCTAAGAAATGCGAACTATGATAATGAACTTCAACAATGATATTGATCTTCCTTGAAGATAAATTCAGTCTTCTTAGAAGACTTCGATCTGCCCTTTAAGAATTCGCTCTTCTATGAAATCGAACAATGAATGAATATAGAAATATGAATCCAATACAATGGAGGAGCGTCGTGTATATATATACACATGGAAGGAAGAGATGCATCTCTTCTAACCTTCATGTCGGCCTCCACCAAAAGAATTTGTGTCTCTTCAAGTCGGCCCCAAATGATTAATTATTAACAATAATTAAATGCAATAAATGAAGCGCCTCTTCAAGTGTTTAAAATCGACTTCAATAAATAGAATAGCCAACAGGCTATATGATATTTATTGTCACAAGTTGTGGCTGGAAGTGACGACCGACGCTGCAATATCAACACAAAGTAGTTTTATATATTTCATAGACTATTCTTCCTTTTGGGTTTAAAAGAGGATTCAATATTGCTTATGAAGTAACTTAGTAAAGGCATGGGAACTTTTGAGTTTGACCTAGCCATTAATAAAAAAATCAACATTTTGCAGTTGGTTTGCACATGCTCTTTGAATTTTAAGAAGAGGGTCATCTGTTTTGTTTTATGATATCCTCTATGCTGTCAAAACAGTTACATAATTTGGTTTTTTAAAACAGAACGTTTTCATATGCAGATTCTTTATGGGATTTTGAGAATTCGCTATTTAGTGTTCCTAGCAAGTTCCATATTAATAAACCATATTGAGTGGAGCTTTTGAATCAAGGAAGTAACCCAACATTCACATAAAAAAGCGGAATAAATTAACTCAAAAACACCTCAATGACCTTGTCTTTGTACAATACAACCTTCGGCTTTGCACAAGAAAGGTAGAGGACAAATCAGAGGAGGCCATCGATTTTTATGCCATCAATCTTTATAGTGATTAGACAGGGCAAGAGGAGGAGACCCCATTGTTTATTACAAATGAGATTCTTGATTTTGAGAGGCAAGCAATGGAGGATGTGGTTGCAACAGAAGGATGTACTGGATTGTCATTGGATGGCATTGATGAGGTAGAGGAGGTAGAGGAGTCATTGCGATCTAGCAGCAAAGTGAAGGTCAAGCCAGAGCCACAAACAACCTTCTAAGTTGAGCAAAGAGCTGCAATGAAGTGCAAGGATTAGAACCTCTCCCCAAGTTTTCACTAGATCAAAGAAGGGGAAGATGTAAAATGTTGTAATATGCAATTTATGAATTATGATGATGATTTTCAAAGGCAGTGATCATAAATTCATAGTAATTTCCAACTAACTATTGAATCAAGATTCCACATGATGATGCGATTTTGCACTCAATTTCTATTCAGCTGAATCAAATTTAATAGAAAACACTTTAGTACTCATTTATGGACTCGTTGGATACATTCTGTTATTGAATTTTGCAAAAAAATGTGTTTTTAGAAATTCAAGAAATTTTTGAAGTTGTCAAGTTTTTGCCAAGTCACAAATTTTGGGTCTATCAAGTATTTTCTGAGTCAAAGTCTACCAAATCTGATCCTTCTCACCATCATCTGTAAGAAGCCAGCCTAAATTGAGTTAAAAAAAAATCGGTTTTCACCCAATTTACTCTTCAGGCATTTCATCAAACAGTTAGCCAATCTGCTGCTCTGAACTAGATATAATTAATTTGCAATTCAAGCATATAATAGTTCTCACAGTTCCCTCACAAATCCAATACAGAATATGTTCGTTTACAAGAACACTACCAAGATATATAATTTCATTAGACCAATATACAACCACTGTGAATAGTCATAAGTAGTTACCAACAGGAAATATTACATGATAGACTGGACTTGTTGTTAAGTTCATACAGTAATTAAATTGAAGAGCATAGCTGACCTTAAGGAATCTGACGCAGCACTTAAGAGCCTTCTGAGAGTGATGACTTTGATGGCAGACACAGCACTACGAATTTAAGCAGTAGACTATATCGCATAACCTCAACACCGAGCACCTACTACCTGAGTGTTGCAGTCATACCCTTCCTTCTCAATTTTTAGATTTATCTTGCTGGCTTCAAACTATGTCTTTTAATAAGAACCCGACTCCCTCGAACTATGTCGCTTGAATTGCTTTGGCGTCTCCAAGAAGGCGTTCCACTTAAGAAAGCTACGCTGACTCAGATTGAACTTCCTTAGCCACATCACTTCATATCTTCTCCTCTTCTAATAAACGAGGCTTTGTCTAAGGTTACGTTTTTTCTTGATATAATCTTAAATCCGGCATTTATTATTCAAGTTGCTCCTATAAGAATCCATTGTCTTGTAAGTCAGCAATTTACAATTTACTCAATTAAATATTTAGCTCCTCATTCAACTATGAGTTTGTGTGAAGAAGTTCACGAATTTCTTTCGGCAATGATATTGAGGACGATTAAGTATGAATTCCTTATTCTCCCGACTGATTTTATTTTATCTCCCGATATTCTCTAGAAACCCCAAAAATAACAACTGCAAATTAAAGAATAAGACATTTCCTTTATTTCACCGTATTCTTAAAGAGCTTCGATAGTCTTCCCTGGGCGTCGATTCATCTTCCTGCGGCACTATTCACAATCCATCACACCAAACTCACTCGCAACTCGTGAATTCACTTATCGGTTCTTAAGAGATATCAAAGATTTAGCAAGGAAGATGCGACTTCATCTATTTAAACAGCGATGGAATTCCATGATTTCATACAACGATTCATCTTATGTTATCCTCCCGCAAACTTCACAAGGGTCCTTCCAAAGTTGTTTAATCTCCCGAATTCAGGTGAATGTGATGACCTCTTCAAACTTCAAACCCTGCCGACTTCTCAATGGTTTAGCATCTGAAGCTTGGTCGTTGGCATATCTAATTTACACATCCAGCATAATGTTTTCAAAAATGTCATATCTCCATGTTTACTGGCGACTCTTGCATACTCTGGCCCATATCACTCAAACTTTCTCTTTCCTGTACGATGGCATTTTTCTTAAGCTCTTATCTTCAAATATTTAGACGGGTGCCTTAGTATTCAATCTCTTGATATTGACAAATGAAAGCTACAGCAATTAGAGGTTAATCTCTGCAAAAACAAACTTTTCAATCACCTGAGACAAACAAAAAACTATGCAATCTTTCATTCTGTCATAAATAGCCCATCGATGATTTTCAATTCCAGAACTCGATCACACCAAGAACCTTGTTCCCCCGTAGCTTGAAACTATAGCAAGGAATGATTTGATTATTCAATTCTTCTACAAACACTCCAGTACTGAATTAAGGGTACCATTTATTCAAAATTGAATCCAGAGAAATATGCCTTGAAAAACTACAAAATTTCATCAACAAACAATCACTTAAAATCAAGCGAGAAACCTAACTGTTTTCTCCAGCTATCAGCCAGGGCAGATCTTTCACTACCGAAGACAACCTTCTTTCAGAGGTCACCCCACCTCAGAAAGGCTGCGAACCACGTTCACCAACAACCTGTTCTCCAAAATTCCAATAACCAATCTTCCTGCAAACAGCTCTCTAGAAATCCTTTATTCTTTCCTCAACGTAACTCCTCATGTTTTCTTGACTTTCCTTTTCTCCATTTTTTTAACTTTTAATTTCTTTTTCAAAAGTAACTTATTTCGATAAATTTTACTTTGCTAACTTAAGTTACTTTTGCACTTATAAATAATTCATTCAAGTTGCGTTCCTTAAATTAATTATCTAATCACAATGCCGACATATAAAAATGGGGACATTACATCATCGCTAGAAAAGAGCATGCACATTAACTATGTTGAATAATCCATACCTCAAGCATTTATTGGACCATCAATTCAATCTCACTTTTTTGTACAAATGAATAATGATAGGACCTAATGTTGGGTGGTTGGATCCTTGGAATGATATAGATAGTAGGATCATGATCACTACTTGGAGGAAGTCCCTTTGGCATATCTCCAAATACCAATAAAAATATTTATCAAAAATTGTCTAAAGATTGTTGGTTAGGCTGATGGTAGTTGCTTGACCTCCAATGAATACAATTGGCCCACAAATCTAGAAGATCCCTTTTTCAACAACTTCGTCATTTGATAGGAAAAAACTATATGTGAAGATTTTTCCTACAACCCTATGCTCAACTTTTCCATTATCTAACTAAAACCTTATGAAAAGGTCCTCGAAATTCATCTCAATATTCCTAGGCGTGCTAAGCAATAGTACTCCCAAAACCGCATCCACTCCTTCAATAGGAATAGCAAGCATGATGCTTCCAAGCTTTAATCACACGTACCTATCTTGAGGATGCGGCACTTACCTGAATGACTAATTTTCTCAGCATATGCTATAAGAGCTTGAAAGTTAACACTCAAGAATATTAGTCGAGCTACCAATTTGTTATCTACAACAATATGGGTGCTACATTAATCAATCAATATCATTACCCATTTCCTCTTCTAGAAATCCCTCTTCCTTGAGAGTTTGAATTGCAGAAATACCTAACAAAGCATGAAAACAGATGGCTAGTTGATCAATAAAAATCTCCTCCTACTCATCTTCTCTTTTTCATCTTTTGTATCAATTCATCCCTCAATTTAGAATAACTTCCTTTTTACAAATCTATTATATTTGTTGTCACAGTTGAAGCAAAATCCTTTGGCTCTTTTTTCTTCAATTTGCTGAGGTGTCAATCCTGTTGGCTGTAGAAAAGAAGATGATGAAGTGCTAAGATCCTTCAAACTCTATAAGTGATTGTTTCTTAGTAGCTAGTTGTCTTTCCTCTACTCTTTGAGCTCTATTAATAGCATCACATATATTGGTAGGATCAAAGAGCCTTACCTCATGTTAAACTGCATCTTTGAGACCTAGAAAAAAGGTCATTCTTTTCTCGGCATTTAATATTTCTAGCATCCCACTTGAACTCATGTTAAAATCATTTATTTTTTATTTTAACTCCATCAAACTTAGACTATTCACTTTTCACAGACCTAGTCAACATCAATCTCATTATTGGATGCAAGTGGATGGGATATCATCCTCCTTGTTACACACATTCGCATGCCCACACACACACAAAAAAAAAAAATGCTCCAATTATACTCAGTATACCTGTTTCCTCATGTTAGTGGCAAAATAGAGATTTACAATAATATTTATCAAGCCATCTCCTC
Source organism: Sequoiadendron giganteum (assembly GCA_007115665.2). Taxonomy (NCBI): domain Eukaryota; kingdom Viridiplantae; phylum Streptophyta; class Pinopsida; order Cupressales; family Cupressaceae; genus Sequoiadendron; species Sequoiadendron giganteum. Next base: position 412,119,545 of record CM021101.1, read on the forward strand.
CCAGCAAGGATTATGTAAACTTGAATCTATCCTTCAACTATGCTTATACTAAATGCAGTCTCTTTCTCCTGGATGTTATCCTCTAGTAGACCTACCTCAGCTCTAGGTCGTTTGGGATCTAAGCATGCTACTAAAAACATGTATGTGCATTGGTTTCGAATTTGATATATAGCATTTTCACTTTGCTAATTGTGAACATTTACTCCAATCACATGGGGACAGAAAAACTTAATCACTTTAAACTTTTGGGTGTAAATCATCGGCACTTCAAAAACTTAACAATATTGGTGATGGCATAAGTTCAATCTTCTAACCCGAGCCAATCTCTTCCATCTGTCTACTACCTAGAGTTAAATGCTCTTCAGCATCCATGGAAATGCATGTTCCTCCCTGCAGGAAATATCACTGGTGGAAAAAGATAGCAGCAATTGGATATCATGCCTGGTTGACGCAATCAGGGACCTATGTAAGTGGGTAGAGGCATGTAAATTCAACATAGCACTATGAAATTTGTGAAATTTAGAAAGAAATTAGGTGGCTCATAAATTAAAGGTATCTGTATCAACCATATCCAACTTTAATGTTACAAACAGGGGAAATTCCTGAGCTCTAATACCACTTTATGAATCATTTCCCCTATACCTTATAAGGCATAATACTGAGTATGAGTTGCCCTAGTATGTTGATGCAGCTTTAATACCAATAGCTATAGTACTGTTGGTACCCTTACAAAGCTTTGCTTTCAGTCCAGCTTGTAGTTATTAATCAGGGCAGTCTTGTTGTGTCACCTGTTGTCCCCCTGTAAGAATTTTTAGGAAAAACGTGTAAAATCCAATTTTGGGGCAGATCTAATTTTTAGGCCTAAACAGAGTCGATCTGAGATGATTTAATACAGTTTAATATTCATGTAATTAGACACTATGACTCGTGTTTTTTCTCAAGAATCATCCACAGCAGTCTTCTAGAACAGGATTAAGGCAGCAGAAGAGCAGGGAATAAAGGCAGATTCAGTATTCAAACAGCAGAAATAGGCATTTAGCTCCCACAGCAGAAACACAAATGAGTGACAGCTTCAAGGGCAGAATTCAGAGCATTTCAGTTATCATTTGAGGGGAGATGAGATCAGCACGGTATAGCACACTTTTGCCAGGGTTTTGCCATCAACCTCTTCTGCCACAGCAGTTGGAACATGGCAAATGCATCACAAATCCACGCCTAGCATAAAGAGGATCCTAATCCAGATCAGGCACATATTTCAAGTGGTAAAGCCACCCCTAAACTCCTCCAGCGCACTTTTGGCTGGCACAAAAGTTAAAACACAAAAAAGCATACTCAATTTGTAAAGCATGGCAAGGAACAAAGCAAAGCATTCCTAAGGCAGAAAGGATAGCAAAGAGTTAAGTGATCAGCGCTCAGATAGAGGAAAGAAAGATAAATGCAATAATGGCACACATATTGAGTGGCTAAGGCCCATATATTCTCCACCTAGATCTTGGCAATAGTCTTATGAATCTCCGCTAGCACTTTAGTCAAAACAGGGGGCACAAAAAGGTGGCAGATACCTTAGAGAAATGTGCCAAGGGAAAGTGAATCAGTTCACGATTGAAGCGCACTTTTTAGTGGCTAAAGCCAAGGAAAACTCCACCCAGAAAATTATCACATGGCAGAACCTTAAATGTTTAGCGCCTAAAGGGAAAAAGATAAGTTAGAAAGTGGCCCACTTTAGGGATGGCAAAGCCATCTAAATGTTTTGCCAATATCAGAAAAAAGTGGGAAACCATTAAGTGGTGCTTTTATTAATTATTACTCCTCTTCATAAGAACACTCTTAACAGTACTGTAAAACATTTCTTCAAGATCTTTCTCTTTTGCATTAATTATCTCCTTCATTGTTTCAAACTCAGAGTCTATCCCATCATAATTTCATAAACATCACCCAAGATGGCTCGCTTGTATCCACAAATAGGATCATTAATGAAATGGTCTCTGCAAAACCAATAAAGCACTCAGACTTCACCCACCAAACATCATCAAGGATTATTATTTTGACATTTTGGCTTTAATCCACATTTGATGCCTCTAAACAGCCCAAAGCTCACTGATTACAATGCTGTCTGAGACCAATTTGACCTCCACAAGTTGTATCAAGACAATTGTTCTTATCCAGGCATAAAACATATACAGATAACTGCTACCAGCTAAAACATATCCAATAGCTTAGTTTGGATCTATTTCTTTGGTTCAATGATGCGGTTTGGACACCTTCAAGTTGTTCTTTGACTACAGACTCCAGGTAAAGCTTTCTAGACAATATAAATGGAGTATCTGATGTTGAGTCATGATCAAGTAGGCAATATTGGGAAGAAACCTACGTGAATAACAGCTACTGTTACAACAATCACAACTACTAATCAAATTGGTTTGCCTTTGGAAACTCCTAGGAATGTTCAGTCCAGAAGGTCTGCAGCAGTTCCAGCACCTAAACCTATGAATGGGAATGGAGAGAGCCATAGATCCTCTAAAAGTAATAACATAATCTAGACCAATCAAAAGAACATAAAGCTTCAACCCTTCACAACTCATTAACCCCTCCTGACTCCCAGTGGATGACAACTCTAAATAAACTGAATATAAACAGAAGAAAAACGAGAGAACTAATTTTGTTTTAAACTGTATTATCTGAATATTATAGTGGGCATAGATGGACCGGAAGATAAGAAGCCAATCTGTTGTACAGCATTTAAAGATGAGAGATTAGCAGATCACCAAAAACTTACTTATTAGCATGTGACATGGATCATCTCATTATTCCCACAAAATTGCAAAGACTCTCAAACTCTTTAATGAATAAGTGAAAATCAAATGTCATGGAAGTGGAGCCATTCATGTTCTAGTGGAATAATGCATAACAACTTGATTTCATATAGCAGCTATATATTGTTAGCAAAATAGAACAAAAGACAATATACCTGGTAGTCTGTTTTGCCATTTGGTGTGAGGCAGGCATAGAATAGAAGCATAAACTACAACTAGCAAGAGTTTATGGACAAGCCAAAAACCCCACTTGTGCCAATCTCCTACATCGTTGCCATCAATGAACAGAGGAACACCATAACCAAATATGTATATTGCCTGTGAAACACATCAAACAAACTCAATGACATCAATTTTATCTCCTGGTCTTCACCAATACATAAAACTAAAAATCAAAATACTCTAACAAGCTTACTTGTTGGCTCATACATAGGTAAGGGACTTTCATTCTTTTCACCCATATTCATTTCCCTTTGCAAGGATGAAAACTTCGTATTAACAAGAAAATTGATTTTTACCATTCAGTAAAGCCCTTAAGAAGGCAAACGCTGGCCAATGAGACTCAAAAAGAGCAGTACTATGACAACAACAAAAAGCAAAACAAAAATCATTTCAAAACCAGCCAATATCCTCAGAAAAACATGCTGAAGAATACTGCAAGAAGTTATTAAAAACTTCCAACTCAGTTTCAAATTATATAGGAAGATCGATATTTTCCAGAATTGTCAACCATCCTTTACTAAAAGAGTGTTAGAAGTCCTGTTGCACTCTTTTCAATATTGTCCTACAAGAAGAGTTGCAGATTTTGTTATGCTGAGGACATTTAGCAAGCAATTGAAGTTGATAATTGAGTGAAGCCCACCAAGATCAAATTGAATATTGCAACTGGCATATGAATAACAGCAGAAAAGCCCACGTGAATTTACCTTCACAGTGACATCAATGCCAGCAATGATGCTTGATAGAACTAGAGACTGTAACAAAGCATCCCATCCCCTGACATGATTTCCTTGTAATAAAAACACCACCACTGTGACTTCCAGGAGCAGCATCCCGGATCTTGTTACCAAAGACAGCACATTATATGCAGTTGCTTGTGCAGGAAGACCCTGCCATACCTGTATTAAAATGACAAATAAAGTAAACTTTGAGATTATGTACAAGTAAAAAAATGCAGCCTCGTTCCAACTGAATGTCAACAAGATCTAAATCCAACAGAATTTGAAAACCAGGAAACAAATTGAGCTTAACCACAAACTGGATAGATTCAACAATGTTCTGGATAAAGGAAGAATGCAGAAGGTTGAGAGCAAAGTGAGCATTATAATATTGCTATCAGGATTCAACCGTGTAGTTTTCGAGTCAAACTCATTGACCCATGTTTCATGAGTAGTGGTTCACAAGAACCCATCTCTCATGATAATGAATGGTCCACTTAGCACTCATTGCATCTAGGTGATGCTCACAGAGGTGAAGCACTGGGCTGTCCCAGGAGGTCACCCATCCCAGTACTGCTCCAGCTCAAGCGCACTTAACCACGGAGTTTTCCCCAAGGTTAAGCCCACTTAGCTTGCAACCCCATTTGCAAAACCTTCAGCAAGTGTTGTGCCTTACGAATCATTCATTATAGAGCCCCTTTAGCTGAAGGTTTTGCAAATGGGGTTGCAAGCCAAGTGGGCTTAACCTTGGGGAAAACTCTGTGGTTAAGCGTGCTTGAGCTGGAGCAGTACTGGGATGGGTGACCTCCCGGGACGGCCCACCAGTGCTTCACCTCTGTGAGCATCACCTAGATGCAATGAGTGCTAAGTGGACCATTCATTATCATGAGAGATGGGTTCTTGTGAACCACTACTCATGAAACATGGTTCAATGAGTTTGACTTGAAAACTACACAATTGAATCCTGATAGCAATATCATAATTTGACACGCTGTGGAAAATACCTCCTACTTATCAAAGTGAGCATTCTCAGAAACAGGTAAAATAATATGTATCGTACTTTGAGGCTGTCAATGGGCAAAAGATATAGATAAAAATGTTGAGGATGCAAAAAGCAAAACTGAGGGCAGCAATAGCTGCAGTGGAACTCCCTGATGATGTTATTTCTATTACCCCTTTCTTCACTTCCACCTTTTTCCTCTTTTAATGGTAACATAAATGACATACACCCAACCTCCTGTTTTCATATGAACATCTTTGAGGTGGCAATACAGAGATACTTGGTGATCAGAGTGCAGCCATGCAAGCCTCAGGAAACCTTATGCAAACATATATAGTCCTTTGTGCCAAAACACAAGCTTCAGCAGCACGCTGCATCTGTGCACAAATCTATTCGCACTCTGTCCTAGTGCACAAGTCTTAGTGTCATCATATGCCATCATGCATGACTCAGGCTCTTTCACGCTTCATCTAGCAGTCACCACACAATCAACACTGCTACACACTTGGCATCCACATAGCATTCTCCTTCAGATTGTGGGATTGAAATGCCAACCATCAGAAACTCAAACATCAAGTAGTTGGAAAAACAAGCAGTTTGGGATATGAACCATTTCATCTTCTCATTCTGTTTTGTAGACATTCAAACCTTCATGTTTAAGACAAGTAGAAGAATAGTCTAGGGTCTTGCTATCTGTAACATCCATTGTATCCTATTCATTCTTGCTATCCATAACATCCATTGTATCCTATTCATTCTGTTTAGAATAGAAGTAGCACATTATTGCTAAAACTCTTCCGCTCAAATCAATTATGTATTGGATAACTCTGAATCTTGTTTTCCTATGCATAATCTCTAATCTTGTCTTTCAATAAGATGGGATTATCCCCTGGACCTCTTGGGATCTGGATCATTGGTATCAAAGCAATGTTTAGCACATGCTTGTACAAATGCATGCACAACAATGAAAGCAAGGTTGCCAACTCAATTCGACTTCCAATCGTCTGAACAAACATCACAGCAAGAGTAACTGACTGATGCACAGAAGCAAATATCAAAGGCATCTCCAGACATTCAGAAGATAATCAATGACAATCTCAAGGCACAACACCAAGAGCTCTTCAAACAATTCCACAAACTCATGTGCCATCTTGGACCTATGCCACAGTGTCTCACCAACATGCATGTTCCCACACAATACCAAAGACCTTTCAGAGTGCAAGTCAATCTAGATATCCCAACATTCAAAGGCAAGATCAACGCTACAGCATTGAATAACTGGGTTTGGCAACTGGAGGCATATTTCTTTGTCAACAATCTCAGTGACATGGAGAAGATATATTTTGTAGTTTTGAAGATGTCCATCTCAATGTCCCACTAGTGACAAACACTCAGCACCTAAGTCACAAGGTTTGAATTCAAATTCAAGTTCAGCAAAATTGAAATTCAGATGAAGTTCGGCAAGGAAAAAATTTGAAAAAAAAAATCAAATTAAATTTGCCTTATTATAAATTATATGTTTATTAATATATTAATCTGTATATATTTAACTTTTTAATAATATATTTTTAATATTATCAGACTATCAGTTTAATAATATAAAAGAAAAATAAAATTAAACATATACTTCTGGACTGTGATATTTTTTTAATAATATATGTTTAATTTATATAGTTTAATAATAGAAATGAAAAAATAAAATTAAACATATATTTATAATAGTCAGGTGCCCTTTCTATATGTATAATAGTTTAATACTGTGATATTTTTTTAATAATATATATTTAATTTATGTTTTATTTATAATAGTATAATACTACATCTGATAGGGGGGCTCGACCCTTCTGTGGGTGGTTTGATGCAATGGGTTCAATTCTCAATCTGCAATTGGAGAGGCAGCGCCAAATTCAAAGCCTTGAAATTGCAGCATAACAGTTACAGAAATAGATAATGACCAAAATAAAGATTTCAGAATAGAGCACAGTGGCTTCACAGAGTCGTCCTTGGAGCAAACGACGGACTGGTCACCACTGCGTCACTGATGTGGTACTCTTTGTTGCAGACCTGTGAATCGACTATCATTAAGTCGATTATGAGAAAGGCCTCGGCAGTGATATCTTTTTTAATAAATGGAGTTGCCAAAGGGCAAAGTTTTATGGAAAAAAACTCGTCAAAACCCTAAAAAATGTTTTTTAAAAACCCTGAAAATGCTTTTTAAAAATATTTTAAGTGGAAAATGTGTCCATACGAATATGATGGCGAATTTCAACAAAAAAAAAAATTAAAATACAAGTTCGCCAAAATCTGAATCTCATGCTTGAGATTCAGCGAACTATGTGACACAGCTCAGCACACAACATGAAAAGGACCATGAGCCAACTCAGACATGTAATCCCTTTGTCAGTGCTTTGCAAGTGGAATACTAACCCCTCAAACATTTTTGTAGATGAATATATGAAGTTCCAACAGTTGCAATAGTGTAAGGAGAAAACCATAGAGTATGCCAAAAGTTCTATGACTAATCTGAATGCCTGTATGAAAACAACCCAAAGAAAAACAAAGTGCTCAAAAACATCAGCAGGTTATCCCCTTACATTCACATTGGAGCAAGCATTATGCAAGACATCCAAAATTGAAGCCAAGGCAAATCTCGAGTAGAATCTTTCCTCATGCAAGAACAACCCAACATAGGAGTCAACTCCAAAGCCCTCCATATAAAAGCAGATTCCCCATGTGCACAAACAACAACAAAACTCAAAATCATCTACAACAAATGTTGAAGCATCCACAATGTTTTTGTCAACCAAGGATAGGGGAAAGAAAAAGCAACAAGGTGATGTATGGTGCCATGACCATCACATGAATTCCCACAATGACAGTAAATGCGCCCACAACAATCTTTAGTTGCACAAGCAACATCAGATCATGTGCAAGCTGAGGAGACTCATCAAGGGGCACAATGTCTCAGCACTAACATCATGGCAATTGACACTTTGAAGGAACACAAGTGTCTCTTCCATACTAAGTGTAGGGTCAGCAAACAACTAACACATGTCATCATTGATAGTGACAACCACATCATTGTGTAAGACACAATCAAGCCCCTAGATCTTTCCAATGAAGCACAATCAAGACCATACTGTTTGGGATGGTTGCGACAAGGTAAGGACATTCAAGTAAAATGAAATTGTACTTTCAAGTATGTAGTTAAACCCATGCAGGACACAATTCACTTGTGATGCCACACTATTGGAAGTCTACAACATAATACTTGGGAGGCCATATGTGTACAACAAAGATGATATCTATCAAGCAAAGCCATAGTGGTGAATAGTTCATGTTGGCAACTCTACTTTAATCTTCATGAGTCTTTATTGAAGGCCATGACATCTTTAATCTTTGCCAAACAATACTACAAGATCATTTCCCATACAGAGAAGTTTGTGTTCTCATCAACCATGTAGAGGCAACTACAAAGGAAACCAAACACACGTTGGCAACACACAGATACCATCACAGCAACAACTAAGCATGATACTACAACAGTATGGAGATGCCTCTAAGAAGCATAAAAAATCACGATGCAACAAAGGATTTATTTGGTTCTAAATCACCTCTTTTAAATAGCCCACTATACTACAAATTTGTTTGAGAGAATGATGAAGTTTGGCACCAAATTCAAGAGCTAAATTGACTAGGACAAGATCATACACAACTCTTCTCCATGTAGCAACCCGATAGTCCTTGCACCAAAGAAAGATGGCACATGGCACCTTTGCATTGGCTTATTGCACACTCAACAAGATCACAATGAAAAACAAGTATCCCCTATTGTGCATGAACAACCTTCTAGACCAACTCCACGGTGTGCAATACTTTACTAAGATCGACCTCAAGTCAAGATATCATCAAGTAGTAGTTCATCCAAAAGTTATTTGGAAGACAACATTTGAAACCAAGGAAGGACTATACAAATGGATGGTTATGCGTTTCGGTCTAACCACTACACCAAAAAAAATTATGTGCCTAATGAACAACATCATGCAACCCTTCGCCAACTCCTTCATAATTGTCTACTTTGATGAAATCATCATCTTAAATAAGATATGGCAAGCACACATGGAGCACATCTCATGCATCCTAGATACTTTGAACCAGCACAAGTTGTAGGCAAACTTCAAAAAATGTACATTCGGCATAGCATACATTTAGTATATAGGCTTCATACTTGATCACATAAGCATCCATGTAGACCTTGAGCAAATCAAGGTAATTCAACATTGGCCAACTCCATGCAACATCATTGAATTGCACTCCAAGCAAACTTTTCTAAAACAAGTTTGTCCTTGAATTCTCACACATCTCTTGACCACTCAAACAAATTTGCACACCAAAGCAGCATTCACTTGGACACCCACACAATAACACAACTCACGAAGCTCAAGCAGTGCCTTTGTGCAACGCCTACTTTGACAATGCCCAACATTGCACACCCTTTGATATTCAAATTGATGTATCTCACTATGCACTCAATGTGGTACTCACCTAGCATGGGCTTTTGGTCGCTAACGAGTCAAAGACATTCAACGACAATTTAGTGCTACTCTGCCTATAAAAAACAATTGTATGCAACTGTTGAAGTTGGCAAGCAATGACACCACACTGCTATTTTGGGTAAGAAGACAATCACTCATTTTGATCATAAGCCACTTCAATTTCTACACATACAAAGCAAGCTAGAGAATGCATACCACATGAACTGGATCACATTTATAGCAGTTCCATCTAGGGATCAAGCAAAAGAAAGGAAAAGACGATAAGGCAGCAAATTGTTGGACTCACATGGCCACAATTTCTCTAACTAGGAGACACTCTACTAAACAAACATGGACTTCACTAAAAAATATACCACTCGTGTGCAAGGTAAACAAGTTGACAAATTCCATTCATCCAACAAATTTCTCTTCAAGCTTGGACATCTTTGTGTTGCAAAAGGCACACCTCAACAGCAACTTATCTAGGAACCACACTAACCAAAACAATTGGAAATTCGACATTACCAAGACACTAGTAGTGCAACAACAAAATTTTGATTGGCCTCATATGCATGCAAACATTGAGCTCCATATGAAGTCTTGTATTCCCTCTTGCACAACCAAGCCCATGAATAGGAAGCTCAAGATTTACGCACCTCTAGTGGTATCACAAAGGCCTTGGGAATCTATTAACATAGATTTCATGAGTGGACTCCCTATGACAAAGCATCAAAATGACTATGTTTGTTGTAGTGTACAAATTTTCAAAGATAGTCATCAAAGGCATCACAGCATTGGAGATCACATGTCTCTTCTTCAATCATGTCCATGCTCATTCTAGGCTACCAACATCCATTGTTTCTAATTGCAACCCAAGGTTGGTTAGAACATTTTGGTAATCCTTGTGGGAGAGACTAGATACACAACTAAATCAATCAACAACAATTAGCTCAACACTAGACAGCCAAATGGAGGTGGTCACTTGTAAACTTTTGCATCTACTATACATCTAAAATTACACACGTCACACTTGGGATGACAGACTACTCTATATCAACATGCCTAAAACAGATCTCTACATATTTCTACAAGGCATAGTCCTTTCCAAACATGTCTTGGGTTTCAGCTTGCAGCACCCTTAAACATATCCTGTTGCACACCATCTCGGATGGAGTCGTGCACATAGGAATAAGAAGTGGATAAAGCATCAAAGTTATTGCAACAAATTTAGAATATCAGCCATTCAATAGATTCTCTTGTGCCAACAACAAAAACATAAGAATACCATGACAAACACTATGCACCTTACTAATTCAAGGTTGGTGACAAAGTCTGATTGCATCATCTGAAGGAGTAATACAAGGGTCCACATAGGAAGATAAAGCCTCTACACTATGCTCCATATACCATCTTGCATGCAATTGGTGAGAATGTTTTTGTTCTCAATCTCCCACAATACTTGGGTTTGTATTCATTGTTCAACATTGAATGTGGATATCCTTAACCCATATTTTCCTCCTCCTCTTGAACCAGCATCAACCCAACATCCTTCATACTTGGATCTAGAGCGTTTGTGAGAATTGTTTGAGATGGGGTCATACAAATGGTGTAATGACCTGATTTATTCCCTAAATCACACTATTTCAAAGATGGCAGACTCATATCTATGGCAGCGCTGATTATGAGATTTATATTAATTATACTGTGAATGCTGGTTGACTACCTTTTTATTGGTGTCTTTGAGCAAAACAGAGTTAATCTTGGCCGACCATACCTTGGCACCTAAGACAAAGATACATATATTAATGTGAATTAATCACCCAAGTTAAAGATGTGAATGCCTAATTAATATGTAGCGATTTCTATAAGGAGCAGCAATTAATGATTAAGAAGCAGCAGTTAGTATGTTTCTAAAGGCAGCGATTAAGAAAAGATAAAGGCAACGATTGAGGAAAAAGAAAAAGGCAGCGATTAGTTTTTAACTAAAAGCCACGACCTTTAAAAAGGAGATCACTCTTCATAGAAGCTGAAGGGTATAAAAAGAAATAAGAATTGTGTGAAGAGAAGGGAACATAATCAGATTTAAAAGCAGATGCATGAATAGCAAATGAGGAAAGAAATACCAGGAATATTTTCTGAGTATAGCAGCAGATATATTAATATGTTATAATCAGATCGAATGGGTCAGATCTGAACTGGCATATTAGGAAATCAGTAAATTGATATGCCTTTGGTTGTATATACATGTAATATATAATTTTGATAGACATATAAATATATAGATATATAGCTAATTTCATAATGACTAATATGAGGAGAAATAGGTTATGTCTAATTTGGTAAATAAGAGAAATAGCGAATTTATTTATTATAATCTACATCCTTTCCTTTAAGCAATCATGTGTAGGGTTGGCAAGAAAACATGTTAGGGAAAGGCGATATGGGAATTGTCTTGGTTGGATGTTCCTGCCACTTGGATGTTCTCACATCGTAAGTACACCACCCTAAGTTGGATGGAATTGTCTTGGTTGGATGTTCTTGCCACTTGGGGCCAAGGGGGGTATGAGCACACCCTTGAGCTTACTTGTGATGAATAGTTTTTCTCGTGCCCTATCATGAGTTTCTCTTCAATCCCTACCATGATTGGTTATTGAAAAGAGTCTATAGATTGGATTCAAGTTTAAGTTGTTATTCATTATTTCATAAGTATTAATAGTTCATTTATTCTTAAGTTTCAATATCTATTTATATAATTTACTATGGAATATTATTTGTAAAACAATTTTATGTTGTGTAAATGTCCCTTAAGGAAAATTCAAGCATACTCCATCCAAGTAGGGTACATTACAATTGGTATTAGAGCCTTAATCCTGCAAACCTGTGGGACAAACTGACTTTAACCACCATTCAATTAGGATTAACTATTGATCCCTCTTCTTAAGTAGGCCAATAGTGCACTTCTATATGTATGTACCTTTCACATGTATGCTTTGTGTCTTACGTGTATTTATGTGCATGCCTCATGTCTTGCATGTATTTATGTGCATGCTTCGTGTATTGCATGTATTTATGTGTATGCTTCATATCGACGTGTTTGTGTCATGCCTGATGTGTCTTCAACAAGTTTACTCCATGTGTGTTTATGATTATTTTTAATTTTATGCTTAAAAATTATGAAAATGTCAAATCTACAAAAGCTTTATTTGTCAAATGCTTCTTGGGTTAAGAAACCACTAACAAATTAACTTATTTAAAATTAAATTATTATTAGTTTCCAAATACAATAATGAAGAGTTATAACTATTGAAGTGAAAAGGTGGGACTCCCTCAAACTTGAGATATAAAAGGGAGAGCATTACATTTGAAAAAGACATCCATAACGTCATTGAAGAATTCAATTGAGAATAGAACCTTAAGGGATTTTTGCAAGTAAATTAGATTAGGTGATGATGTGAGAAAAGGTTGTGACCCTTCAACTATGAAAGGTGGTGACTCTTCAAATGTGAAAAGTTGTGACCCTTCAAATGTGAAAGACTATGACTCCCTCAACAATAAGATATAAAAGGGGAATCATTTCATTGTGAAGAAATCATCAATAGGAAATAAATTTATCAATCAACTTGGAAGTAAAGGATTATTCTCAAATGGCAGCCATTAAGGGTGGTGACCCATTTATTGTGAACGGTGGTGACTCCTTCAAGAAATAGATATAAAGGATAAATCAATTCATTGACATAAGCAATTATCCATCAAGCAATCAAGCAATCATTACTCATCCATCCTTCAAGAAATCAAGCAATCAAAACATCAAAAAGTTTCCCAAGGACTAATCAATCATAATGACTCAACATAGTTAATGATAAAATCTAATGATATAACTTGACTTCCAATTCTCAAGTGGAAATCCACACATTGCCATCACTAGTTATCATGGAAACTTAGGCATAACTAAAGATACAAAGATGGATTAAGATTATCTTACTTTCAAACTTCGAGATATAGGTGCACCGAGATTTTATCTTGACATAGGATGGTCAATCTCTTAAAATCCAAACAATAACATTAGAAGTCCACAAAAATATCCCAAAACAATCTACAATGAGTTACCCATAACACCCCATCTAAAACATCAGAGAGTGAATTATTATGAGCATGCCTAGCCGGAATTAGAAATAGTAATAAAAACCTAAATTCAACCAAACTCTGATCTGCCAAAACAACATTTTGAGAGAATGTAATGAAGACAACTCAACTCTCTAGGAACCTACAAGTAACAAATTTCAACTCTTAGAGAGACCTTAGGAGAAATTTTGGAAAGAACCATGGAAGCTATAAAATGAAAGTTGTGTTTTGAGATTTATCAGAGGATATATTCATTAAAGCTTCATTGAGGCAGGAACACATTTGTTCTAATAAAGAGTAATTTGTTCTCTTCATTTTGGACAAGATCATAATGCACAATCAAATCCATAAACACATATGATCTATTCCACACTCATAGAAACAATGGCGATGCAAGGATCTACCTTGTAACCTACAAAATTGATCTTAATGCACAATAATTTTGCACTTGAGTATTATTTAGGAGGTTATAAGATGTTATTAACTACCTATGAGTCTATGACAAGATATATGTTGAAAGATGTTCGGCTAGGTTAAGTGTTACATAAACCCTATAAACTATTTTTAAATTTTACACCCTCATTAGAAATGAACTTGCCTCAAAACTTGGTTTGATGATACTTTCTCTAAGGGAAACTGTCATTTGATTGTTTAGAGAGAAAGGATACATGTAGTAAAGGACATCTAGACCCTTTTACTCAAATGCAAAGATGGTTTTGTACAAAGGAGTGAGATCTTGATATTCACAACATAATCCATCATGATGAAGGATGCAACATTTTTTTCTATCAGTGTGGATTTCAGTAAGGGGTAATGAAGAATTTGTAACATTGCCCAGGATCCTTGTGGTCATGAAATGAGAGAAAACTTGTCTTAAGTGACAGATCTTGCCAATTTCCAACTCTTGGTTTTGTTGTTGAGAGTTATTGGGAAATAGTAGTACATAAGTCGGAAGAATATTGGACAATGAATTGTAATATTGGACAATGAATTGTACACATACTTTAGAGGATGGTATTAACCTTATTGGTAGTAAGTTGAGGCAAGTATACTAACAGCTACTCTCCAAGGACATAGAGTCAAACATAACAAAAATAATCATCACTTGGTTTAGAATTTCCAATTCCTATCAAAGTATCACAATTGAAGCTAATATTATCAAAAAAGGAGCAATACTTAAAAAGAAAAAAAATATTATTACAAATCTTAGTTTTTGATTGCTTGAGGACAAGCAATCTTGAGCAGGGTGGACTGTAATGACCCGCACTTTATTCCCTAAATGACATTATTCCAACGATGGCCAACTCATATCTATGGCAGCACTGATTATGAGATTTATATTAATTATACTGTGGATGCTGGCCGACTCCCTTTTTATTGGTGTCTTTAAGCAAAACAGAGTTAATCTTGGCCAACCATACCTTGGCACCTAAGACAAAGATACATCTATTAATGTGTATTAATCGCCCAAGTTAAAGATGTGAATGCCTAATTAATATGTAGTGATTCCTATAAGGAGCAGCGATTAATGATTAAGAAGCAGCGGTTAGTATGTTTCTAAAGGCAGCGATTAGTTCTTAACTAAAAGCCACGACCTTTAAAAAGGAGATCACTCTTCATAGAAGTTGAAGGATATAAAAAGAAATAAGAATTGTGTGAAGAGGAGGGAACATAATCAAATTTAAAAGCAGATGCATGAATAGCAAATGAGGAAAGAAATACCAGGAATATTTTCTGAGTATAGCAGCAGATATATTAATATGTTATAATCAGATCGAATGGGTCAGATCTGAACTGGCATATTAGGAAATCAGTAAATTGAAATGCCTTTGGTTGTATATACATGTAATGTATAATTTTGATAGACATATAAATATATAGATATATAGCTAATTTCATAATGACTAATATGAGGAGAAATAGGTTATGTCTAATTTAGTAAATAAGAGAAATAGCGAATTTATTTATTATAATCTACATCCTTTCCTTTAAGCAAACATGTGTAGTGTTGGCAAGGAAACATGTTAGGAAAAGGCAGTATGGGAATTGTCTTGGTTGGATGTTCCTGCCACTTGGATGTTCTCACAACATAAGTACACCACCCTAAGTTGGATGGAATTGTCTTGGTTGGATGTTCCTACCACTTGGGGCCAAGGGGGGTATGAGCACGCCCTTGGACTTACTTGTGATGAATAGTTTTTCTCGCGCCCTATCATGCGTTTCTCTTCAATCCCTACCATGATTGGTTATTGAAAAGAGTCTACAGATTGGATTCAAGTTTAAGTTGTTATTCATTATTTCATAAGTAGTAATAATTCATTTATTCTTAAATTTCAATATATACTATATAATTTACTATAGAATATTATTTGTAAAACAATTTTATGTTGTGTAATTGTCCCTTAAGGCAAATTCAAGCGTACTCCAAGTAGGGGACAATATAAATGGCCACAACGTACACCCTCCAAGGTTCACGCTATCTATTCAAATTGGCTAAGGCAAGGCAGTATGCAGATCAAGTGAAGTAGTACAATCTTCAAAAGCTTCATGTTCAATTTGTACAACCCTGGGGCCATCACTTCTCAAGAAAGGACGAATGATCAAAGCACAACCCTGCAAGCCTCATTGAATGTACAGATGTCTAAAGTCCTTTGCATCAATGTGCAAACCTCATAGAACCTTGTGTAGATGTCTATAGTTCTTTGCATTAATGCACAAGCTTCAACAACACTTTATGTCTATTCAACACCTACACTAGCATGCAAACCTCAGCATCATTATGCACCACCATGAATAACTCAACCCCTTTTCAGGCACCACATAGCGATCACCACACAATCAACAGTCTACACACATGGCATCCGCATAGTGTTCTCCTTAGACTGTGAGATTGGAATGCCAACTGTCAGGAACTCAACCATCAAACAATTGGAAGGTCAAGCAATTTGGGGCATGAACCGTTTCATCTTCTCATTTTGTTTTGTAAGACATTCAATCCTTCATGTTGGGGAATGGACAGACAAATAGTCTGGCCAAATCAGTCTGACGTGTTTATCCCTATTTGGTCACAAGAACTGTCGTTCTCTATCTTGATATCTGTAACATCCATTGTATCATAATCATTCATCTTTGGAATTGAACAAGCACATAATTGCTAAAAGCCTTCCACTCAATTCAATAGTATATTGGATAGCTGTGATTTTTGTTTTCTTGTGCATAACCTATAATCTTGTCTTTCACTTAGATAGGAATTTCTCCTAGACCTCCTGGCATCCAAATCACTTGGTCCTATGAATTAATTTAGGCGTTGTGCCCCTTTGATTTTGCTCAAACTGATGAAAGTTTTAAGAGTTTGAAATTGTTGCCTATATACCTTTGAGTTGATGCCAAATAAGGTACGGCAAGCTGCCCAATGTTTAACAGCCAGCACATTGTTTGTTATTTGAGATTTTGGATGCCCAAATTAACAAACAATCTACCAGCCGTTAAAGCTTTACCAGGCAAGCCCCCTTGCCGGGTGCGCAAAGGCAGTTCTATTGACTTTTCCCATTTATTATTGCCATTCTCTGCCCACTGAATCTCATTTCCATCTCCACTGGTGGTGGTCCCCACCATCTCTATGAGGCAACAATAATAGTGGTCTCTCAAAGACCACGATTTCCTTTGTATATGTTGGATAAGAAGAATCTTTAATAAGCATCAGGTTTTCACTGTCCATGAGTATTAGTGAATTGCTTTTGAAAAAACTGGTTTTTTTTGTTACAATGTTTTGAATCGTACTCAGAAATCTATCATTACGATGAGAGAAGGGAAATGCTTCCTGGTATAAACCAGTGTAACACAATTTAAACAGTTGGGCGTTGAATAAAAAAGAAAAGACGGCAGTTGGAATTTGGTGTAATTGAGAGGGGTTAGAAGGTGAACCTGAAGTAAACACCAGAGGAAATTGAAAATTGAGACGAGCCAGAGTAAGGCGTAGCAGGAGGCCATGATGTATGATGATGATCCGCTCCGTCTTAGTCTATCGAGGCTACTCTTCATCTGCAACACCAGAAACATGAGAAACACCACCGCAGGGACTATCACAGCTATGTTATACCAAATCCCATACCCATACTTAGCATCCCCGTTCGCCAACCACTCCATCTTCCAATAATAATAATACTGATCCTGTTTATACCCTCTGCCTCCTTTATCTTCCTTCTCCCTCTTCCATTCAAATTTCACCGTAATTCAACTCGCAATCCTTCTCATTTCTGTTATCCTGCCTTTCCAATCGAGAGAAAACAGATGGCCTTATCACACTCGCGGACGAACTCGCGGATTTATAATTGTTGGATGTCTGAAAACAAACTATGTGTGGTGTCGTTTGTACGTCTCTTCCGAAATCAACCTCGTGTAGGGTTATGAAATGTCTGCTGTAGTGGAAACTGTAATATATTTGCAGAGGATAAAGACACGCAACCTCTACAAAATAAAATCCAGACGGATTCAAAGAACATTCAAAATATGGCACTCTAATTTGGCACTAGATATATACAACTTGAAAGAGTAAAAATTGATAAGTAGGAGGTTTCTTCCACATCTTGTCAAATTATATTGCTATCAGGATTCAATCGTGTAGTTTTGAGTCAAATTCATTGACCCATGATTTATGAGTAGTGGTTCAGAAGAACCCATCTCTCATGATAATGAATGGTCCATGAGAGTAAAAATTATTAACTGCATTTTCATGCCCTTTCCCTTATGTTTAGGGGGCATGGGGATTCAAGAATTAATTGCATTTGTATGGTCTTGTTGTTACATTTTAGCTCTATAAATATCTGGTTGTTTTAATGTATTAATTAATAGATAAGATCGTATATTTTTGTATGGGAGTTGTAAAAAATATTAATTTATTTTTATTATTGTTTATTTCCATGATTTATGTTCGATTTTACATTTTTTTTCATTATTTTGGGTTGTATCTACAAGTATAAAACTAATTCAAGGTATTTCTATGGTCATGCATATGAACCCTCAAACTTTTAAATTCTAAATTTCTCAATTTAGATTCATGTCTTTTACTAGTTGTTATAAGTCAACTAAAGCACAACTTATTTCAAATTGCACATTAGACTGATGTAGTTAAGGAGTAACCTTCATTCATTTAAGTCATTCAAGATTTATCATAGGAGCATTCATATGAGAGCATCGTAACATTATCATAAATTCCATGTTTATTTATCATCATCCTAGGCTCATTACATGCTTATTTGGTGTACTTGATCATTGTTCCAAAACCATTGAATTGATCATCCTAAGGGTTTGACTAAGGAGAACATGATCCTCAAAATTCAAGAAATTCCCCAAAAGTGTTCATAGATGTACATTACTAGTTCTTATTGAGATTCAAACATTAGAAAATCAAGGCAAACGGATTCCAACAAACGAACTTCTACCAATTTATACTCATAAGTATCGGTTTAGGTTTGCACGATAGTTCACTTCCATAAGCACAAAGGTCAATCTCATAGGTGTGGATCTAAACCAAAGCAATGCATGAATAATTTGCAAATTTTGATGCACTTATCTAATCAAGCCCTAAAATTTCCACATTATGGTGAATCAATTCTTGTCATCTTCAACATTATTTTCCCATCTCTAGAATCCAACTATGTATTTTATCTAAATTAAATTAATTCAACATTTATTATTTCTACTCTCAGCTCATGTATCCTGGGTTAGATTCACTTATAATTATGATTTAATTGATTTACGTAGGATATTTTATGCAGGTGTGATTTATTCCCTTACAATAACACAAAGAAGTAATTATCAACATAAATATGATGTTAAGGAATACTTAGCTCTTAATAGTGACAATAGTTGATGTGATTGGTTTAGATTATATAGATGCATTCAAGCTCCCAAAATATAAATATCATAAATGAATTACAACTCCTATAGCTAATAAATCTCTAACATGTAGTGTAGTTGAATGAAACTCATAGGGGTGGGGGGCCCTAGCTCGGTTGGCTAAACCTTTCCTATTGTAGGAGGTTGGTCATGAGGTCTAAGTCTCCCCCACCTCTGTGGTACTTGAGGACATGTTGCTCCAGCGTTGTCGGTCACGTTAAAAATTTTACCAGGCACATTGCAGTTTATAGGGAGTCGTGCTACCCGATTCCTGCAGTCTAAAAAAAATGAAAACTCGTATGATTTTATATTGTAGGAGGTGATTTTGTATGGGATGGTTGTCTACCTCAAAATGTACATCTTTGTTATGATATTTTAAGTATGATAAAGGTATTGTTAATGAACACATTTTAGAGTCTATTAAGGCAATATTAAATTTTAAGACTTCCTCACACCTTAGTCAAACCTCTTATTGAACAAGTTGAGAAAATTAGTGAATAATAATAAAATATAAACTTAAAGTGTATAAATTTGATTCAGATGATTAGAGATATATATTATTAGTCACTAAATATGAAATATAACATGGACATATATATGTATAATAGCAATAAGAAATTAGTAAATACACATGGCAATAGATATACATGAAGAAGCACTTTTGATAATAAAAAACTTCACCACCAAAGAGTTATTGAACTTGTATTAATCAAGTAGAAACAAGAACATCTCATATAGTCTTCTTCAATATCACAACATTCTAATAGGATGAGAGTAACTACACAACTACCATAGCTCAAAAAACCATTATAAAATAATACCACAGGCCCAAACATGGTCTCAAAATACCAATGTAAAAATTGTCATGACCTACAACATAAGAGTGGTATCTAAAATAAAAAGTAACTCCTACACACTAAAACATCATAGATTATGTCATAAGATGTCATTAAGACCATTTTCCCATTTTTTAGTCCAATAATTGTACTAGTACATTATTACTTAATTCAAGAAGAATGTTCCATAACCTCATATCTTTGAATTTCTTATGTAATCTCAAATATTAAATGTCATTATAATAATATCTCATATAATTCAAAGAATAATAATAAAAGAATGTCCCTCGACTTCTCATGAATTTTCAAGTTACCCATTCCAAGAAAGTTGAAAACATTACCTTATACATTAGGATTATAACTTAAACATCACACTATATTAACATGCTCCCACTTGATATTATACAATGTAAATATATAAATAAGATACATAAAATGAATCAAGTACAAAACACAAAGCTCATGGCCTCCCTACATTAAGAGAACCTATTTATGTTCATTAGTTTCATAAATGAATTTATAATGTTATCCCTAGTGTCAACCTTCAAAAGAATGAGCTTACCACTCTCTAATATCTCAAAAAAAAATGGTACTAAATATCAATATGCTTCATATGATCATGGTACATGATATTCTCAGACAAATAAATTGCACTCTAACTATCACATCTAATTTGAACTACCATGTAATCTAAACTAGCCCCTCAATACAATTTTTATAAACAAATCATCTCTATACATGCATGTATAGCAACCATATACTATGTTTCAATAGTGAACAAAGAAAATGTGAACTACCTCTTACTCAAATCCAACTAATAGCACCACTAATGGAACTCCACCTATCCAAGTCACCTACTCAATGTACATCAATAAATCCTTGTTACCCAACATATTACCCACTTCATTAAAACTCTTGGTGATATGATTTGTAAGTCCTAAATCGGTAAGAGCAGATAATCTCTCAAGCATTAGGAGTGTCAAGCTTGAGAACAAATCATAATACCTATGTTCAAGTTAGGCAACTAAATACCAACTATTGAGGTTAGTAAAACCTCCCTCAATTTTCCCTATGTTGAACCAATGAGGGTTTCCCTAAGGTGTTGTATTAGATATCACCATAGAAACTAGGAACTTCCCATGACACAAACCATACCCACTACATAGTGCACCCCTATTTTGGTTGTCATTTAATTCCTATATGCTAGTCTACAATATTCAAGGTAAAGAACCTTATTAAAGTAGATAATCTACCACACAAGTTCTAATGAATGCATTTTATGGTGATCCCTTGTGTTGTTATGTACATTCATGCATGGCAATGATAACACACTAAATTAGAATAAACTAAGAAAATATTTATATAAAGATTTCTTGAGTGTGCTAGGATGAGGGTGAGAGGGAAATAGTAGAAAACTAGTGTCTTTATCCAGTTGGGAAACAAAGTCCCTAAGTTCATGCAAAACTATAATAATTGTAACCAACGGTGATACCTTAATCAAGATACCACAAAAGACTATCTTTTAAAATACATAAAAATATGGGGTCTACAAGTACATTCAAAATAATAAAAAATATTTTTAAAATATTAATGAGTCTACTTAATAATTTGCGAGCATACACATATTTACTTTATTATTCTAAGAAGATACATCACAAAATCACTGTAAAAAATTTATAGTTGTCTGGTTAGCTAACTTATTAGCACACATCCAAAAATGTACATTACACACTTGGAGTCACTCACTCAAGGTTGATTCTATTTTTTTATAATTCACTCTTTAAATATTACAATATATTTATACAAGTTTATAACAAATACATATCATTACAATAACAAACTATAATACCCAAATTTGATCATTATGAACCCTTGTGTTCTATTATGTAAGTTTTTATCTCTATTATATTCCTATTGTAGACACTAAAAAATGTCCTAAGTTTGTGAGCACCATTTTTCTTGGTCCTCCGATAATTAAACAATTTTAATTATTTAATTATTCTTGATCATATTCCTCTATCAGTTAAATAAATTAATTATGTCGTTAATATCCCCCTTTCGTCAATAATTAAATAAATTATTATTTATTTAATTATTTACTTATCGCATTTCGTCTATGGCTAAATAATCATTATTAATTATTTAACTATTCATTCCCCCTTTTAAGTCTTCCATTGTTAAATAATTGTCAAAATTATTTAATTGTCTTCTATGTGTCTCTTGTATTAGATAATTGAATCAATTTAATTATTTAATGTCCCTTAATTTCCTCTCATTTGATTAAAATAATTATGTAAATTATTTTAATTGAATGCTCAATTTCCTCTTTTTCTCAAATAAATAATTTGAATGAATTATTTATCCTCCACTTGTCCATATATTCTTTTCTCATGAATTAATTATTTTTCAATTTTTAATTCATCCTTTTTCCTCCACTTGCTCATTAATGTTTGTCATAGCTATCTCCGTCATAGTCATCCTTGTCATAGTGGTCGACATCATAGCCCTCCCATTAATAGAATTATTCTAGTGCATCAATCCTCCACCGTTGATCTCGACATCTTTTTAGAAGCTCGATCTTGACCATCTATTTCATAACCTCCCTCTCATGAATCCTTGTCCGTCGATCTTGGAATATTTCTAGAGGATTAATCTTGTTCGTCCATTTGAATGGTTGTCTATAAAAGAAGCCATTCTCCTCCATTTTTTCCTTAACAACCATTTGTCTCCAACTTTCTACTTACTATTTGCAGGTTATTGCACAAGTTCTACTTCAAATATGAGGGAAAAGTTTGCAATAGGATAAATAGGAGAGACAAGAGAAGTGAATCAACTGCAATGGGGACTGCTCTATTTTATTTGTTTTCATTTTTATTTCTCTATTTGCTTGTATTCTCTTGTTTTAGATGAGGTTTTAGCTTAGAAGTGTTGTGGCTATCACTTTATCTAGGTTAGGAATTTTTCCCCCATCTTACATTGGTGAACCCGACGTGAAGGAAGTTTTTGGTAGATTTTGTATGACCTTTTGTTTGTTTTGTAGATTTTCAATGCAGAATGACACATTTGTGAGAAACAACGATGCATCTACCAAGAAGCGATGCATTTGATAGGAGAAACGACATAACTATTTGGAGGGTATTCAGATTTAAAAGCGAGATGCATTTGCTGGAAGCGGTGATGCATCTGTGGGCGGTAAAATTTGAATTTAAAAATGTGATGCAATTGTTCTGGTGTGATATAATGTAGCGACACATTTGCAACCCAAAACAACGCAACTAGTTGTTTGGTATAAATTTCCAATTTTCTATTTGCTTTCATATTTCTTTTTGGGTTTTTTCAAATAGAGTAGGGTTTTTGGTTGCTAACTTTTTATTTTTAGCATGTGACTTTGGAGTTAAGGAGTCCCAAAAAATTATTTCTTTAGAAACAAGCAAAAATTGAGCTTTCCATTAGTTTAGTTTTAAGCAAATTTTCATTTTGTTTATTTTCTACAACTTGCATCAAGATCACAAGGATAAAACAAATCTACATTTTTCACTCATAAGGTTTTAAAAAGAACAATAATTTGCATATTTCACTCATGGGCATTAAAATGAACTTGCATCAAGCGTCATGGGCATAAAATGAATCCAAGTGTCTTCAAATCATAAGCAAAGGATAAAATTAACCGGTGTCTTTCATGTTTGGTGATTTGCAACTGTCATAGAGTACATATGCTCTCCTCTCGAATCGTTCGATGATCTTGAGTGATCAAAAGTACCCCTTTGGCATTTGTATAATCACACCACACATTTGAATTTTGGGCTTAAAAATAACACCATGTGAGTGCGAGGCAAAGGCACTAAGTATGCTCTCTCCTTGTGCTTCGAGTGATCTAGGATGATTAGAAATAAGTGTACTTCCTTGCTATTGTTTACCTTTTATTAGAGGGCCTACCACCTCACTTTGAAAGGTGGGAACGACCCAAGTGGTAACAAAGATAAGTCCAAGCTCTTCCAAGCCACTATAAATAAATGTGCTTCTTGACAAAATTCAGTTAGCAACAGGTGTGGATGTGTCATACCGACAAGTGTTTCCCTAAGTAGCCCCATGAGCTATGTGAAAATCCTTCCTTAGGGAAAGGATTGGGAGGCCTCTTGACTCGCCATAGTCTTGAGCTAATCTTGTCGCATGTATGCCCGCTTTGAATGAATTCCCTTAATAAAATCCAATTTGTGTTACTTTCTAAAAACCCTTTTATATGCTCGTTGATCGTAGGAGTTCAAAACTCTAAAGGTTCCCCACATCTTCACTGAGCTTGTGTAGAGACAAGAATTCCTCCTTTGGGGAATGAGACTTGGTGAGCCTGAGAAGTGAGTGTCGTGGAGGGGAGCCAATGCCACCAAGTCTCTAGTTGTCTACCTTGTTCAAGTGGCTAGAGAAATCCAAGTGGGGATATCAACCAGTGGTTTCCTTGCCAACCATAGGTCTTGTGCATTGTTGTCTATGTGTGTCTTATTTTGAAATCAAACATTTTTTACATTAAAAAACTAGACCAAAAACAAGTGCTTGATACTATATTCTATATTTTTCAATCAGATTTCATCAAAAACTAGTCAAAATTCATTCAAAACCCTATCAAAACCATCAAATTGTCAAAAACAACATTCAGTGAACCACGACTGACAAGAGCAGAGCCACAACTGATACTTTGCATCACAACTAATAACTCAAAAACCGCAATTTCCATCCTAAACCACAATTGCTTAAAACAAAGCTGCAACTGTCATTTTTGAGCTACAACTACACCCTGGAAACTCGCAATCATAAACAATGCATTTGCAAAAAATAGAGCCGTAATTGTCTGATAAACAAAAACTTTCAAAATCCTTGTTCAAATTCAATCAGATCATTTCAATAGTGAATCTTATTGGTAAACCAGAGACTTGCAAAACATTTACTAGTCATTTCCAACATTACCACTTAGGATTCCATCACATTTTAGGTTGCATCATTACCTTTGCATAATAAATTTTTAAACCTTAGGTTGCATATACCTTCCAAATTTTAGACTTAAGGAGACCATTAAGCTTTTGGACAATCCTTGGTTGCTTATCCATTTTGTCATTGACCTTAATCCTTCATTTTATCAACCTTTTTATCATTATCACCTTTATCAAAATTTGAGTCTTAAGCTTGTGTCCTAGCCTTGAGTCAACCTTGTCCAAATCATCCTCTTGATTATCACAAAGGTCAATGACATTTGGATTTGTTATCTTGGGTCTACATTAGCTTGATTGTCATCCTTTGTCTCAAATTTTAGAATTCATATCTTTAGCATTACCATAGTCTCATTTAGATTCATGTTTTACCCTTTAACCATAGCCTTAATCACCATCCTTTCAATCCTTAGCCTTGCATTTAACTTGCACTTTTGCTTTGCATCTATATCCCAAAAATACCAAAAACATAGTTTAAATTTCATCTTAATCTTTAGTTGCACCCTTGCCTTTGATCATTAAACTTAACATCATTTTTAGTCTCCTCATCATTATCCTTGTTCCTTATCTAATCAAACCTTTAGTAACCTTTGCATCCATAGTTTCATTTAGCCTCATCCTTTGGTCATTATCATCCTTGCATAATACCTTGCATCCTTATTAACCAAAAAATCCAAAAACATAGTTTAGCCTCATTTCCACCTTGCATTAATCTCTCAACTTGCAAGTCTCACATGATTGAAACAAGGTCACGAACTAGAAGAAAGGACATGGATTTTTCAAGTGACCCTTTTCATGACACCACCCTTGGGACAAATTCAAATCATTCCACGCCTCATAGAGAGAAACCACAAAGGGACCTTACCTTGGACAATCTAAGCCTAGATGAATTCAACAAACAAATGACTCCAAAATAAATTGAAAGAGCCTACCAAGACCCAAGAATTTTGAGCATGGTTGATCAACTTGTTGGTGTCAATCCTAATAGATTTTTCTATGCACTAGCCAAAAAGGATGCCAAACTCCCTCAAGGATTTGATGTATCAACCATTGTAGAAGAAGATACCCAAAATCCACTTGCACTAGGGATGCATTCCTCACAACAAATGTCAACCATACCATTTGGAATAACTACACACATGCCAACCACTACCACACATATCCCTAGCATATCTACACTTGGAAACAAAGTGACCCATACAACTACACAAGGACAAACTTTCACAATTGGAAGCTCATAAAATTCCATGAGTAAGACCTTTACAAATCCACTTTTTCAAAACACTAATCAAGGTCATACATCACAAGGTCCCACTCCTTTATTTCAAAATACAAATCAAGGTCTTCAAAACACAAATCAAGGTCCTTCATTCCAATTTCAAAGTACACCATCATCCAATCAAAACACACCAAACAAATCTAGAAGGATTCACATTGTCCCACGAAGGGTGCCCAATCAAAACACCAATCAAGGACCTACCCATCATTTCAAAATGCCAATCAAGTGCCCACACCACCCTTCCAAAATGCAAATCAAGGACCAACCTTTCAAATTCAAGGATCTACACATCTATTCCAAAATGCTATACCAAACACAAACATGACCTTTGTGACAAATCTTAATGCCAATTTCACTCCAAAAAACACACATCAATATGGTAACCAAGGTCCCACACCCCAAAATATCAATTCCAATCCAAATTTGACATGTGACCTCAACACCAATACCATGACACTAAATTAAACCAATACAACACCATCTCTTGCAGACACTTTGGTGCAACAAATACAATCCCTTCAACAACAAATGATTGGGGACCAACAAGAAGACCTATTCCATGGAAGAATTGTGCCCCTTTCCATTTGATCAAAATCTATACATGCCACCCTTTCCCCCCTCATTTCACAACACCACCTTTTCCTAAGTATAAGGGGACAAGGGATCCAATAGAGCACATTCAATAATTCAACACATCATGTATGGAAGTCTCATATGACCCTACCTATTTGATGAGACTATTCCCACGAAGCCTCACAAGGCCAACTCTAGATTGGTTTGCACATCTTCCTCTAGGGATTAGAACATGGGGTGAATTGGCTGAAAAATTCATTAATCACTTTGCCTTCAACATTAAAAATTATGTCACCCTTGAAAAATTAAGCACAACCAAACAAGAAGAAGGGGAATCACTCACCTCATTTTACCAAAGATGGTGAGGCTTGGTTAGCAAGTTCCCTTGTCACACTCTTGAAAAATAATTGGTCACCATGTTTGTTGAGAACCTTGAAAAAGAAATGATGTGTAGCCTACAAATCCAATGTTGCATAACTTTTGATGAAATCATTGAGAAAGGTTTCCTTATTGAAAAAGGTCTTGTCACAAAAGGACTAGTCAAAATAAATAAAGAAACTTCAAAACCCAATAATGACAGAAGAAAATATTGGTCCCAAAACAAGAATGCAATAAATGATGGAGTTGTTGATTCCAAAATGATAACCAAAGGTCCAAACATTCATCTTAAAGGTCCCTCCTCATCAAATACATCCAACACATCAAACACACAAACACAAGGTCAAAACCAAACATTGAATGTCATCTAGAACAATCAACAATGCAGGGGTCCTCCCTGCACCAAGAGAATGTATACCCCATTGGGTGAACCTATTGAATCAATCCTTAAATATATTTTGCAATCCAATTTCATCACACTACCAGATATCACAAATTATGAACCATCATTAATCAAACGCGATTGGTGGAAAGAGGATGAATACTATGAATATCACCACAGGAAAGGACACAAAATAACTAGATGTTAGACACTCAAGAATATCATCTAAGACCTTATTGAAAATGGAACTGTATCAATTGGATATTCACAAGACAAAACCAATGTTGATCACACCATATTCAAAACTCCTTTGCAAGACCATGATAAAGAAAAAGCCTCCAATTAAGGGATAACAACAAAGCCAATTATGCAGCCGTCAAACATGATTACAACACTATTATTCTTAACATTAGACCCTTTGATGATGACATTGCTACCATTACCATAAACTAGCCAAACTCAAATTATGTTGTTTCCACTCGTAAAACCAAGATAAATGTTCCAAGACCTCCTTCCAATCCACAACCAAATGGCCAATACAATCTCCTCGACCAACTAGGGAAAACTCCCGCACAATTTTCCATTTTGGAGCTCCTCTGCATATAACCACAACATAGAGCTATCCTTAACAAAGCATTACAAGAAGCTTACATACCCACAAACCTAGATGTCAATTAAATTTAGGCCATGGTTGGATACCTAGCTATGTTGCACCAACTTTCTCCAAACAAGATTTATCTACCCAAAAGTTTGACCACAATGATGCCTTACACCTTGAAGTATGCGTTAATAAACACAAGATTAGACAAGTCCTAGTAAATGGTGGAGCAGGTCTGAAAATTTGCTTACTAAAATTGGTGAAAGCCTTGGGATACTCTAAGAATTGTATAGGATAAACCAATAAAATCACTATCAAAGCTTATGATGATGTTGAATGCTCATACAAAGGTGTAATTTCACTTCCCATAAGAGTTGGCCCAACAATACAAAACACAATATTTCATGTCCTAGATCTATATTTGCACTACAACCTTCTCCTTGGCCGCCCTTGGGTTCATGCTATGAGGGCCATCCCATCCACCTACCATCAATGCCTCAAATTCCCACACAATGGCACTGAAATCACTATTCCTAGCAACCCTGATCCATTTCAATATTGCACAAACCTAAAAGGAACCATTGAACACCAAGTGCCCATCAATCGAGAGGCCTCATATTCCACCACCACTCCATCCAACTACATTGATCCATCCGCCCTTGAGAAATCATCCACTCCATTCACCACACCTTCCAAACCCAAAATCTAGATTCAAGACAAAGGATGTGGAGAGTATAACATGAAGAGTCTCTTTTTCATTGGGGAGCTACCTAAATCACTGAAGTCTTATGGAAAACTGCATATTGTGCAGCCTAAGATCATTATTCATAATCCCCCTACCGCCTTCACTAAATGGGGCAAGCTAGCCAAAGAGTCCTTGGATGACCACATTCTCACATGGTTGTACAAATAAGAGGAGGTTATTGAATCTAAGAAATTTCTAGTAGAACAATATCCAAAAGGGTTCCACATAATGAAATGACAAGGCTATGATGGATGCAGTGACCTTGGCCTAAGAAAACAAGGAATTTTGGAGCCCTTGAAACCTCCTAAACTACTAAAATATCAAGGATTGGGGTTCGTACCAGTAAAAGTGACTATCTAGGATATCAGGTTACCTTCGAGTGAGGTTGTTAATGCTTGAAATGAGATCGAGACATACGAGGATTCCTGGGATCTTGATGTCAATTCTAATGAATATGAATGGGATTCCTTATCCTCCACTACTTTCATGGACCTTGATAAACTATTTAGAATGCTTAATGAACCTCCCCTTGAAAAATAATTCAGTCAAATGCTTACAATTGATTCCCTGCAAAATCCACTGAGTCCCCGTCCAAAAGTCCCTTTGAATAGAGAAGAGTGGATCAAACACTTTTGGAAAACCATTAATGTTGCCTCCTGGGAACCTAATGACTCTACCTTTGCCTTTACCCTATCTGCCTACATCATGACCCTTGACAATATCGATGATGGCTTACCCCTTGTCTACCCACAACTCATAGATTTGGATCAACAAGAACCACCAAGTTTGGACACTTTCGAGAATGATGAAGCAATTGATGAGTTCATGGGACTTTGTGAAGGAATACCAAGTGTGGATCATAAGGTTTGATTTTCCACAGATCTCAATTATGTGGCATACTTTGGCGAAGCTATCCTATCCTCTAGTTGTAAAAGTGAAAATAAAAAAAGTAAAAAGTAAAAATAATAGGTCTTCAGGTGAAAATCGAAAGGTGCTTGTTGACCGTGAAAAAGTAAAAATAAAGGATGTATCTGAAGGTGAAAACCTCTTTGAGGCACCTAAGGATGGAGGACTGGATAGTCTCCCTATAGACCAAGAGAGATCGCCATTGATTATAGAAGAAACATAAGAAGTGAATATTGGAACACAAGACAATTCTAGAAGCATACAATTGGCAGCATCTTTGACCACCAAGGAAAATCCTAAGTTCACAAGATTCTTTTCAAAAATACAAGTTAATTTTTCTTGGTCATATGTTGATATGCTTAGATTGGATCCCGAACTGGTTCTACATCACTTACCACTGCTACCAAATGCCAAACCATACAAACAAAAGCTAAGGAAAATGCACCCACAAATTGCACTCCTTGTCAAGGTGGAATTGAAGAAACTCCTATATGTTGGATTTATTCGCTCTATTGATTATGTAGATTAGATATGAAACCTTGTTCCTATCACCAAGCCAAATGGTCAAATCAGAGTATGCAAAGATTTCACATATCTCAACAAATCTTGTCCTAAAGATGATTTTCCTTTACCAAACATTGACATCATAGTAGACCTCACAACTGGATATGAAATGCTATCACTTATGGACAGATTCTCAAGTTATAATCAGATAAGAATTTCTCCTAAAGATCAACCAAATATAGCCTTCACATGCGCTTGGGGAACTTTCTATTGGAATGACATGTCATTTGGACTTAAGAATGTTGGAGCTACATATCAAAGAGCCATGGCTACTATTTTCCATGACCACATGCATCTGCTTATGGAATATTACGTTGATGAACTCCTCTCAAAATCTTTAGAATGAAATGGACATCTAGCAGTGTTGGACAAGATTTTCACATGACTAGAAAAGTATCAACTTGGGCTAAACCCAAGGAAATGTGTTTTTGGGGTCCAATCAGGAAAGCTTCTTGGATATATTGTCTCGTGCAGAGGAATAGAAGTTGATCCCACAAAATTCAAAGCAATCTTAGAAATTCCACTACCAACCAACATCAGTCAGTTGAGGACATTACAAGGAAGACTACAATCAATCCACAGGTTCATTGCTCAACTAGAAAACAAGATCCATCTATTTCAACATCTGTTATGAAAAGGAATTCCCTTCAATTGGATAGAGAAGTGCCAAGAAGCATTTGATTAGATCAAGAATTATCTATTAACTCCACCAGTTCTTATGCCTTTGATTGATGGAAGACATTTGATATTGTATGTCACAACAACTACATCAACACTGGGGGCACTATTAGCACATAATGACAATGATGGCAAAGAACGAGCAATCTACTACATCAGTCGCACCCTAGTTGGATATGAGTTAAATTATAGCCCTATTGAGTGAGCATGTCTAGCAGTTGTATTTGTCACACAAAAATTGAGACATTACATGTTAAATCATAAGACAAAACTGATTGCCAAGATCGATCCTTTAAAATATCTTCTTAGCAAAGCAGCTCTGACAGGAAGACTAGCTAAGTGGGTTATGATCTTAAGTGAATATGGCATTGAGTATGTTGATTGAAAAGCAATAAAAGGACAAGTGATAGCTGATCAAATTGAAGACGCACCCATAAAAGTAGATCATCCTTTGATATTCGACTTCCTAGATGAATCAATCTTTGTCATAGACACACCAACAACATGGAAATTGTACTTCGATTGGTCTTACACAAGTCATATTTCAGGAGCCAGAATTTTATTCATCACACCTCAAGGAGATTCCATTCTTGTCATTTTGAATAGCATTTCCATGCACTAGTAACATAGCAGAGTACAAAGCACTATTGATAGGACTCTAGATAGCAATAAAATGGAAAATCAAGGACCTTCAAGTATATGGTGATTCTTAGTTAGTGATCAAGAAAGTTAATGATGATTATGACACCAAGGATGAGAAACTGATGCCCTACAAGCACATGGTGGATAGTTTTAGATTGTACTTTGATGTTATTTCCTTTGAATAGATCCCGAGAGTCCAAAACAAAGCAGCTAACACAATGGCTACAATTGGATCTCTCTTGGACATTCTTAACAATGCATCACGATATGAGTTCTTGGTAGAACAATTGTTGGTCCTTACATTCAATGTCTCGAAAATCAAACTTGTGTGTGAACTTATTGGTCTCAACTCTCCCTGGTATAAAGACATATATGCCTATTTATATGACCAAATTATCCCTCCTGACTTGTCCCTCAACTGACACAAAACCTTTATTCGACAAGCATCCAAATATTCCATCATCAGAGATACCATTTATCGTTGTAACCTAGATAGTACCCTCTTTCGATGTCTTGAATCAAATGAAGCACAAAAAACCTTACAAGAGGTACACCACGGTATTTGTGGAGCTCACTCTACTGGTCCTACCTTAGCCAAAAAGCTCATGAGGATAGGATATTATTGACCTACAATGGAATGTGATGCCTATCACTTCATGAAGAAATGTCACCAGTGTCAAATTCATGGAGATCTTATACATGCACTAGCTCAGGAACTACAACCGCTTACTTCGACATGGCCATTTTCTCAATGGGGACTCGACCTCATAGGAAAGATCCATCCCACCTTTACTAATGGAAATAAGTTTATCCTTGTCACTACTGAGTACTTTACAAAATGGATCAAAGTCGCCCCATTGACTTACATCACTGGAAAACAAATAGCCAAGTTCATCCTGAATTATATCATTTGCCTCTATGGTATCTTGCAGTCCATCATTATAGATAATGGTCACCGTTTTAAGAACCGGGATGTCCATGAGATTTGTGAAATATTTCATATCCAACATCATTTTTCTACCCCATATTACCCCCAATGTAATGGTCAAGCTAAGGTGTCTAACAAGACCATCCTAAAAATCTTAAAGAAGGTTTTCAATGACACTAGCCATGACTGGTACTTACAACTCAATCCTACTTTATGGGTCTACCATACCAATGTCCATACCCCCACAGGATCCACTCCTTACTCCCTAGTCTTTGGATCTAAAGCCATAC
Organism: Sequoiadendron giganteum; assembly: GCA_007115665.2. NCBI lineage: Eukaryota > Viridiplantae > Streptophyta > Pinopsida > Cupressales > Cupressaceae > Sequoiadendron > Sequoiadendron giganteum. The sequence goes on from CM021101.1 coordinate 412,152,629, forward strand.
TTCCTATTGAGGTCGAGTAACCATCCCTAAGAGTATTTATGCAAGGATTAATTGATCAAGAAGAATACTGTGTATCCCATCTACATGAGCTAGAGTTACTGGATGAAAAGAGAGAATGCGTTGACACACTTAAAAGCATATCATAATCACCTTTGATGTAGCTACAATAAGAAGGTTTGACCTAGAAGTTTTGATATTGGTGATAGTCTTGAAAGAAAATCCAAAAAATCAAGCAGATCGAGAAAAGCCTAGAAAGTTTGAACCTAATTGGTTGGGCTTGTATATCATCACAACAATGTATAGATTTGGCGCATATCATCTTTCTACTCCTAAAGGAGAACCTTTTCCTAAACCTATCAACAACATGCACCTTTGCAAGTATTATACTTGATTCTCAAAGTATCCCTTTAAAAGTCAAAAAATACAAAAAAGAATCAAAAATTAAAAAAATAGTCACCCTGATGAAAACTTGGCAAATAGGCATCTTGGTGACAACAAAAAAATCAAAAAAAGAAAATAGTAAAGAAAAATAATTCATCCAAAAGTGAAAACCACTTCGGTGGTGCTTTGGATAAGTACCATGGTGAAAACCTAGCAAATAGGCCCCATGTGTAGTCAATCTATGTTCCTTTGTCTACTGTCACTCTACCTGGTCTTCCATCCACCGCTCATCCATTCGATCATATCATTCATAATAAATATTTGTCATCCTTCCATGGCCTGAGAACCATCGACATTTAGTCTCCTTCGCTTTCATGATCATCCTTTGCATTCATTTGCTTCCCTTCGCGTATAATAAATTGGTCTTACACCTAACTAGAGGAAATTTTTGGACTACATCGAAAAACTTCAAAAACTTCCAAAAATGGAGTCTAAGTCAATTTGTGTTAGAGTGGTCAAAATACATTGTCTCTATGCATTTTCTACATAGGCAAGGCTCATCTTAAATGAGCCCCCAAGACATTAGGTCAGTCCTTTTAGGTTTGTCCAAATAAATCATGACTCAGTCTTTTGTCAAATAGAACAAAGTCAAGTCATGTTGAACTACAAGGTCTCTACATGTATAACATAGGCAAGGCCATCAATCGATGAGCCCCCGAGGCCACCTAGGTCATTCCTTTAGGGTTTTTCGAGTTTGGTCATGTTCTTGGTCCACAAGCAATCATCATTTGAACCAAATCATGAATCAATAGACAAACAAATCCAACAAATCTTCAATCTTCAATCAATTCTCAATCCATCAATAATCTTATCGTCAATCAATCAATTAGATAATTGGTTGTATATTGCAATGGGGCATTATGTCATTTATCTCATTTGGTCTTGTCACTTGTCTTTTATCAGGATGCATCCTTCCTGAGATTGTACTTTGTCAAATCTGGTCATTCACCTTAAACAAGATATGTCTTTCTTGCAGTTTGGTGCCTTATCAACACTTGTCACTTGGTCAATTTGATTAGATGTTATCCTTTCCTTAAATAGGATGTGTCCTTCCTGAAACCAGGCATCGTCATATTGATTGATCAATCAATCCCACTTTATCATCAAATCAATTAAACTTGTCATCTTGGTCAGTTAATCTTGCCTTAATCAAGATGTGTCCTTCTTGAAACCATGCACAATCAATCAATTCAACTGGTCATCCTCATCAAAATTATCAATCCAATCTTTGTCAAACTTATCAATCAAACTCGATCATCTTGGTCAACCTAATCAATCATATCAAACAATCTCATCAATGTCATTGGCAAACACTATCTCTATTGACAAACACTTTGTTGGTCCAGATTTGTCTTATCCTTTTGATTTATTTTGGGTCATGTTACTAGTTACCTCAAGGATGTCCTATTCAAGGATTTAGAGGAATGATGATGGATCATGACCTCTTTTATTTGCTTGTTATCTATAGTTTTTATTGGCAAAAAGACTGGGATAATTGGGTCCTTAGTATGAGCCGATGCATTCCTTGTCTATTGACTGCTTGTCTCTCACAAATGGTCACCTTGCACACCTTGGTCTATGTCATACCATGGTGTTTGTGTTCCATTTGTGACAATTTTGACACCCGATGATGATAAATATAAAAGTATGAAAATTGGTCCCTTGTCATTTCTTGTCTAACTTTCCATCTCCATCTCCTTTCCCCTCTTTCACGATAACATCCATCTCTTCTACACTAAAACTTCTTCCACGCTAACATGTCTTCCATCTGCATCTTGATAGAGTCTTGTGACAAACAAAAATATCCTGCATATGCAATCATGTTAGAAAGCATCATAGAAAGCATTATCATCATAGCTAGCATTATCATATCAATTTGCATATATTTGCATAAGAAAATACAAAAACATGAAATCATCTGTATTATGATTAACATTTTATTGCATCACATTATAGTTCATTTCAAATCACATTGTGTAACATTATATTTCATTCATGTCACATCATACTTTATCACATTACATTACATCATAATAGATTTTTGTATTTCACATCACACTGCATTCCATACATATTACATCACATTAATAATAACATGGCATATCATATTGCACATCACATTTTGCATTCATACTAGACATTCTCCATCATCACATTTTACATTATCATATAAGCATTCCATTACATTAACATTAAATTGCATCTGCATATTGCATCACATTAGGTCATACATATCATGATAACATAAACATTAATAATCATAAATACATCACATCATCATATCATATTGCATCTATTACATTAGGTCATCTACACTACATTTACAAGCTATACATATCATAAAAGGCATAAACATTCATAACATAGTCATAAAAGCATAATCATAAAGCATATTAAACCATCACATCATCATATAAAATGCATCATAAGCACAACATGAACATCCATAGCATAACATCATCATAAATATAAAGCATAATCATATAACAATGCATGTCATCAACTGCCACCAAAAATCATATCACATATATCGCTCAATATGTATCATCGGTACAATATCATGATGTATCCAATAAAGATCGAGCTCGCAAACTCACTAATAAAAAAAAGTGTCCATATAACATAATGCATAAATAAAAATATGCTCTATCCTAAGTTGCCCTGATCTCCTATCCCTGGGCCCTTCCTGTCCTCCCTACACAGTGAATCTCTAGGGCTTTTCTCTATGGTGGATGGCCTATCATAAGGGGGTGGCCCGTCTTGCATCTGAGGTCTCACCCTTTGACCTGTTGTGGATCCGCCTACTATGTGTCCTACTCCATGAATTTCCCTCAGAACCACTATCAATCTCTGAAAAAGAGGGCTTGCTCCTCTTCGGTGGTACCATTCTCTGGTAGAGGTCTTTGTAATACTACATGACCCTACTAGCCCAGGCATACTCTCTAGAAAAATCCACAATTGATCCACTACAAGTGGTAGTAAACTCTATCATCCTCTGGTTTGTCTACTATCAGCTGATGACAGCTAGATCTCTCTCAACCTCAAAGGCATCCCTCTCAGCTTTAAGGCCATCTCTCTCTGTAGTGATAGTCCTGAGCTCTGCCTCTAGTGCCTGCACTCGAGCCTGTAGTGTGGCAACCATATACTCTACGAATCCATCCTCTCCCCTATTCCTCACCTCCTCTAGTCCCACCTCCTTAATCCCCATGATGATCCTCTCACAGAGGACCCTCTCTTCCTCATCTATCTCCTCCTCTCCTACAACCTCCTCCTCGTCCTGCTCCTCCTATCCCCCCTCTCCCCTTGCCCCTGCCTCTGACTATTCCACCTTTAGTGTGGGAATCTCTCTGTGTTGCTCTCCCTCCTGAACTGCCACCTTTGCTGCTACCCTCACCTCGAGCTGGTCCTCCTCCATCTCTGCCTCCTCTCTGATCGACAGTAACTGTCTTGTCGGTTGTCATCCCCATCCCCTCCTCCTATGACGATCTCCTCCTCATCCTCCTCACCCATCTCCCACATCATCTCCACATCCTCCTCCATCTCCCAGTCCTCCATCTCCTCTACCTCCACCCCTTTGATCCATGTCACCTCTCTGTCCTCTTGGCCCCTACCTTGGCACTCTACTGGTGTTGGTTGTTGTGGATCTGTCAACGAAATGGGTTTATGGATCAACCACCAAGAATCATACTCTGGTGTCATACCTACAACATCCCCTCCTCTCCACTCCCAATCTAATGTCTACATGGAATCAATCTCCCACTCTACTGTGGTAACCACAATTTGAGGCCCCTATGGATGCACCTCTCGGGAGGACTGTGCAAACTCTGTAGTGCCAACTGGAACACCTTGCTTCTCCTCGAACTACCTTTGAACCCTCTTTGAGAGATACATCTCAATGATATGCTAGGTCTGCATTGTGCGCTCGATAAGATACCTAGGCTACCGACACATGGCATGTGATCATCCTCATTGATCCACAAATCGCAGGTCTTGTATGGCCTCCGAATGAAATTGAACAATTTGTCCAAACCATGCCTCCAGTAACCCACATCCCACACATGTGTCTGTCCAAGGGCTCCTTGATACATATATGCATATGGAGCATTGAATGCTATTTGTATTACTACCATAGGTCGAAACATTGCTATGTGCTCCCAAACCCATATTGTCAACAAAGTGACTTTGTAGCTCAGACTTTGCCCTCCCCTATAAGCAATATCATGGAGCTGAAAATAGAGCATGGCCAATAGACATGGCCCCCATGCATATATTGTGCCAAAGTGAGCCATCAATTCAAGCACCTCTCCCTAGCCTATTGGTAAACCATGACCCCTGCAGTCGAGAATCATCACTCCTACTATCAAAGTGCATAAAACACAATCATAACTGTCAAATGTCTCTATCAAGGTCTCCCATATGATCTCCTACCTATAGATCCCGAGCTTTGCATCATCATCACACTCATAATACTCATACAATGCCTTTAGTCCTCGAGTGGGGTCATATCATACCTGCTCACCATGAATCAGTAGCCGCAAGATGTTGTACACATCCTCCAGGGTGACTATAACCTCCCTTGTCGGCAAGTGGAAGTTGCTCATCTCGGAGTGCCACTACTCCGCCAATGTTGTCAACATGCCCTTGTTTTCCCTAATCACGGGAATATAAGTAACATACAAAAAACTCAGGTCCAGTAATGTTTGTCTCTCCTCCTCATCCAACTGGTCCCACACTCTTGTGTGTAGATAGGCGATAGATACTCCTAAAATAATAAAGAAAACCATTATGTCAATATCGAACCTTTAGTTGACCTATTAGACCTAAGTTGACTAAGTCAAAATTTCCTACTATGGCCCTTCTTGAAATTTTGAGGAGAGGATGGACACCAATGGTCATATACATCACGCGACCGTGGCTAGGGTTCTTTTGGAATTGATTCCTCAAGATATGGCGGCTTTCTCTCTGGCAATGAATGTTCTGCACGATTCTACCAAAAGGGAGATTTAGGGAAGCAGTCTATGCAAGGTCATGAAGCTTTTGGAATTTTTTTTGGCGGCCAACCTCAAGGGAAGTGGGGAGGTGTAGTTTCAAGGGGAGGTGGAGCTATCAAGGAGGTAAAAAATCTGGAGACAAAGTTGTGTGTGACGAGGCAGCAAAGTCCCCAAACGGAAGATTGACAAGGGGGGTCGGAGGAGACAATGCTTTTCACACCTTAGCCAAGTCTATTACTTTGGACTTTGCTGGAGATTTGGAACAATAAGTGCCATACAATGAAAAAAATTTCGTTGGGTTGGGCTTGATTGGGAGGTTCAGGGGTTTCTGGCTAGGCCTGACAGATCTCCACCAGTAGATTACTAACAACTGGAAGCCTCTTTTGGATGGGTATGTGCAGATTTATGCAATGGCAAGGGGTTTTTTTATTGTTGTTTTTGAAAAAGAACATGATAGAAACAAGATCCTCTATGACTACCACTGGGATTGGGAAGAAAAATATAACTTGATGTTAAAGCCATGGCATCCGGCTTTCAACCCAACCACTGGAGTTTTTGAGAGGGCTCCTCTTTGGGTGAGACTCCCTAACCTCCCACTTCAGTTCTGGTGTGATTCTTGTTTGGAGGCTATTGGGAACTCAATAGGAAACTTTCTAATGGTGGATGAGGGATCCTCAAATATTCTGCATTCGACTTATGCTCAGATTTTGGTAGAAATGAATGTTTACATGGTGCCTCCAGAGGAGATTTGGCTAAAAACATTGAAGGGTTGTTGGGTGCAGCCCCTGGACTATGAAGGGATACCTTTTAGGTGCAAAATATGCTATCAAACGGGGCATTTGGTAGTGGAGTGTATCAAACACAAAACCAACAAATTAGCTTCATGGTGGAAAGTTGCGACCACCCAACACTACATTGTGGATAAACATGTAGAAATTCAAGGGAGCTCTAAGCAGAAAGGAATTGAGGAGGAGAGTCAAACTTCTAGGGAGCTGAATTTGGAAGGGATGTCATTGTTGTAGGATGGTAGAAGGGAGGATCAACAACAGAACATGGTAGCCTTAACACAGGATGGAAGCCTGGCTGAGAAGAATGTTAAAGATCTCAATGAAAGTGAAAATGAGAGGGAGTTAAAAAATAGGGCTACAACTCCAGAATGCTGGGAAAAGAAAGGTGTGGTGAGGCCACAAGGGAAGATTTCCAAAAAAAATAATACTGGTGTTCAGGATCAGCAAACAATTAATAGTTGGAATGGAGCCTGGAGAAGTCCCCGGGAAACATCTTTGGATTGGGAGAAGGAGGCCGCAAGGGTGAAGGATGGATGGAAAATAGTCACGAGGAAGAAAGCAAAGAAGGAAAAGAAGAAAGCATTTGCAATGGTTCTCTGATCTCAGACCAAAGGAAGATCGAACAAAGTTTCAAATTCTAGACCTATTAATAGGTTCTAGGGGTGTCTGGTCTTAATTTCATCTACTTATTGTAATCAATCACAAACTATTTTTCAGCAGGAAGTGGGGGTAGGTTGGTGGGTGTTAAGTTAGGAATTGGTGGGGTCTGGAAGGAAATGTATCTGAAGTTGCTCTAGATTTAGCTTTGTAATTTTTATCTTTTATAATCAATTAAATAAATTCTATTGCTAATCAAAAAAACATTCCTACTATGCAGAAATTTTTTAACCAAGAAATTGTGTCACTGTTTATCAAATGCAACACATCTAGTTTTAACTAGCTCACAATTGCAATTGCATCACTCACCTTCCAAATGCGTCATATTGTACAATACTTGCATCATAGCCTTTCGATTGCATCATTCCCAGCCGCATATGTGACTCGAAAAGTCAATTGCATTGCACCATTTTGTGTGTTGCAATACGATCGCCCTCTCCTCACCTTGATTCAATTGCATCATGTTGAGGTGATTGCGGCAAATCGCTTATCACCTATGTCGAACGCGCACACAATTGCGTCGTAAATTTTGCGACGCAATTGCTTGCTAAATTTTTTTCCTATCTAAATCCATAAAAATCAAAAAAGTTAAAAGGTAGGCTAGCAATATGTACTAGAGCGGGCACTCCTTCAGGATGACTGTACCTCTGGATGTGATATGCGCGGTGGGAAGCCTTTGGAACAAGTGACATCTTTGTAGCTAAATCACTCAGAGCTCTAGGAATTTCTAATTTGGGAATGCACAAATGACCCTTTTTCTCACTCCAATTTTTATTTGTAGGTTCCAAATTAGGGTTTATACCTGCCTTATCTATTAGAGGATCCTTGCTGACCTTGAACTTGAATTTTACACACTTCTCGACCTCAACAAACAATTCCATCTTCACCATCGATTTTCTAGCCATCAACTTGTCTTATTGGGACAATTTTTCAATTTTTTGTGAATTTTTTTGAAAATTTATAAAAATATCTTGAGGGGACATACCTATACCTTGTCTTCACCAGGGCACATTGGGGCATGATCTGAACCTGATTTTCTTCTTTATACTTTGACACAACGCTCAAATCACATTATGTCAAAGAGGGACAAAATGTAGACACTAAAAAATGTCCTAAGTCTGCGAGCACCATTTTTCTTGGTCGTCATCCTCTGATAATTAAACAATTTAATTATTCTTGATCATATTCCTTTATCAATTAAATAATTCTTAATTATTTAATTAATTCACTTTCTAACCTTTATTCTCCCCTGATCAATTAAATAAATTAATTGTTTCGCTAATATCTCCCTTTCTTCAATAATTAAATAAATTATTATTTATTTAATTATTTACTTATCACCTTTCGTTTATGGTTATATAATAATTATTAATTATTTAACTATTCATTCCCCATTTTAATTCTTCCATTGTTAAATAATTGTCAAAATTATTTAATTGTCTTCCATGTGTCTCTTGTATTAGATAATTGAATCAATTTAATTATTTAATGTCCCTTTTCATATTTCCTCTCATTTGATTAAAATAATTATGCAAATTACTTTAATTGTATGCTCCATTTCCTCTTTTTCTCAAATAAATAATTCAAATGAATTATTTATCCTCCACTTGTCCAAATATTCTTTTCTCATGAATTGATTATTTTTCAATTTTTAATTCATCCTTTTTCCTCCACTTTCTCATTAATCTCTATCATAGCCGTCTTTGTCATAGCCATCCCTGTCATAGTCATCGACGTCATAGCCCTCCCTTGAATAGAATTATTCTAGTGCACCAATCCTCCACCATTGATCTTGACATTTTTCTAGAAGCTCGATCTTGACTATCTATTTCATAACCTCCCTCTCATGAATCCTCATACGTCGATTTTGGAATCTTTCTAGAGGATCAATCTCGTCCGTTCATTCAAATGGTTGTTTATAAAAGAAGCCATTCTCCTCCATTTTTGCCTTAACAACCATTTGTCTCCAACTTTCTAGTTACTATTTGTAGGTTATTGCACAAGTTCTACTTCAAATCTGAGGGAAAATTTCACAAAAGGAGAAATAGGAGAGACAAGAGAAGTGAATCAATTGTAATGGGGAGTGCTATATCTTATTTTTTTTAATTTTTATTTCTCTATTTGCTTGTATTCTCTTGTTTTAGATGAGGTTTTAGCTTAGAAGTTTTGTGGCTATTACTTTATCTAGGCTAGGAATTTTTCTCCCATCTTACACCTATATTTTTCCTTTTCTATCCTTATTTCAAATAAAAAATAATGATTCTTAATGCCATAGGAGACAAACACCATATCTCTCATAAATACCCAAACATATGATTGATATGATTGTATAGAATACACATGCCTATGGAGTGTTGTTTCCCTCTAGAAAGTGCCAAAAATCATGTTGTAAATCTATTTGAGTGTACTACATGAGCATGGGGAATTTTTCCCATTGATCTATAAATGTTTTATATTAATGGTATAATAGGAATGAGATTTCAACCAAAAAAGAGCTAGTGAAACTAGTTGGAACCTTCATCAAACTTCATCCATTGCATTAATTATTATGGACATCTTCTTTTATTCATCACTAGAATCACATATGAATATGTGGCACTAAGGTGAACAATATTTTTTGATGAGAAAAAGACTTTTAGAATGGTTGCGAGATCGTATCAAGTCATTAATGTTAGTTTGGGATGCACTGTTGGTAGTTGGGAGTAAGATCCAAGGATTTTGGAGTATTACAAGTCATTGGCACCCTTTTTGCAATTATAGTATTTATTATGTTTGCCCTTTACATATCAAGTTGGATATTTTTTCTTTTGTGAATTGTATCATTCCTTCAAGGAGTTCACAAACTTGTGAACTATCTAGAATTCTAAACCTTATTAGACTTTTAGTGGGTACATGAACCCAAGAACTTGCTAGAACATAAAAATTAACACATGTTTTTTCTCTATCAAGGTTTAGGAATCAAGTATACCTTGAAAGATGTATCATGTGATGAAGGTAAATATGACAACTGTAAAAGGAACATTTTGAAAAAATTGCATTTGAAACAAGCTTGAAGAGTTAGGGAAGTGATGGAAGAAAAACCAAGTGTTAAAGTTCAAAAAATAGGCTTTAAGAAACTTTCAAAGGGTGGGGAATTAGAACACCAAGGAACAAGTATCTAAGCTAAGGGATGGCCACAACTCCAATAAGTAGAAAGGAAAGTCAAACTTATAGTGAGAGGTATGATGAGAGAGGGAATTTTAAAAATCTAACTCTAAATGTGAATGCAAAGGGATTGATAGAATCTAGAGGATCAAGGAAATTATGAATGGAGTTCCAAGTCTGAAACATAGGAAAAGTTTGTATATACTTTGGGAAGGCAAATCTTGACAACCCAATGGAAAATAAAGGACTTAGGCATTATAGTGGAAATGATTGAGGTTAAGGATAGATATGTAATGGAAGTGATATTGGTGGAGGAAGAATTGTAATACCTTGATGATGAAAATTTTCTAAGGTAAATGGGTGGGGATATCAGGAAACAAGCGAAAGTCATGAAATCAAAGAAAACCTCAAAATTTTGTAACTTTTACAAACATTTAAAACACTTAAAGAAATTTAGTATACAAGCTACACTTAGACATATTATGGGACCTCTATAAAATCCAATAATATTATAGCCATGTGACAATGGTACTTAGAAACACTTATGCAAAATTTGACCAAGATAGACCCATTTGGAACTATCTAAAATAAGTTATTTGTGATGGGCTAAAGAAGGCCAAAATGTGTAACAGGTGCATGATAGGGGAAAAAATGGCAATAAAAATATGGTTCCAACAAGAACCATGATAACATATGTAATAACTAGAATTTATTCATAAGTATATAAGTACCTCTTAACACAAGTTCAGTGCTCTCTACTAGGGTTAGATATAAACCTTGTAAGAACAACCACCACATAAGCAACATCTAGTCTAGTGCATATCATTACATACGCCAATCTCCTAGTAGAAATGACATAAGACACATTATGCATATCCTCAAAATCACCATCTAACTTATGACACATTTTCTAATCAAAAGTGTAGTTCCAACATGGAAAAAATACTCATAAGTTTAGAATCATGCATAGAAAACTACTATAATATAGTTTTAGCATACTCTAACTAAGCCAAAGTTTTCTATGAACTCAATTTCTATTAATTTTTATTCCCAAAATATATTTTAATTCCCCAAAATTGTTCATTTCGAATGCACCAAAAAGATAATTTTTAAGATCCATAATCTTCCTCTTACTATTACTTAAACTAGCATGTTGTTCAAATATAAGATAATAATTAAAGTTTTATCATCAATACATTTAATATAAACACAATGATCCTCTTCACTTCTAACAAAACATAGTTTCAATGCAAAAGCCTCATTTTTTACACCATAAATGAATATATTATTTCAAACATACAATGATCATTTTAATTTCCAAGCCAAATATTTCTCCATTTTTACCATAAAAATATTAGCCTATCACATATAAATTTCTTCTCAAAATCCTCATGAAAAGGAATAGTTTTAACGTCTATTTACTCAATAAAAAAACAAGAAACAACAATAAATAATAGAAATCTAATACAAGATAATTTAGTGACAGGAGAGAAAATTTCACCAAAATCAAAATGACTCTTTTTGGGAGTAGCCCTTGTCCACTAGTCTAGCCTTATACCTCTCTAACTAACTATCTACTTTGAATATCTTTTTCTACACCCAGTTTTAGCTAAAGGACTTTTGACCCTTGAGAAAACTCATGAAATCCTAAGTGGCACAACTATCTAAAGCCACCATATCCTCCTACATGGATTTCATACAAGATTCAATATCCTTCAAAGAGATAGATTCCTTGAAAGATCTCAATTCATTATTAATGCAACTTAATGCAAATACACAACATATTTTTTTGGGTTATACATGTCATTAAGTTTTTTTAATCTTGTGGATTATATCAAGAATAGAGTAAGAGGCTTTATTGATTCCTTTGTATGCTCATCCTTCTCAAAAATATCATCTAAACCATATTCTTCTTCTTATTCATCCTCTAATCCATGCTTTTTTCATCAATATGTACATCTTCTTGCTTCTCAACCTTAGTCTCAAAATGGAATATTTTATTTCTTTATTTTTCCTTTGGTCTCTCAATCTAAAAATGTCCTAAGCTCCCTAAAACTCACATATCTACAATAAAGTATTTTCAAGGTTAGTATATTTCAAAGATTATAACCTTTTTCATTCTCATTCTAACCAGCAAAAATGCATTTGTGTCTTTTTGGATTCAACTTAGATTGATTTTCTAGAGGCTCATGAATATATTTATCATAGCCATATACCCTTAAATATGAAATAAAAGGTTTCTTGCCTCTTTACACTTCATAAGGAGTTTTAAAAACAAGAAAAAATATGGAGATTAATTAACCAACAACTAGTACTCATAGCCTCTACCCAAAAGCAATGATCCAATATAACTATGTACCAATCCACATACTTTGTCTCTTTGTATCAATGTTTTGTTCATCTTCTCTAAAACCATTTTTTACTATGGCATATAAGGAGTAGTCTTATAATAAAAAATACCTACATATATAAAGAAATCATTGAAATTTCTAGAGAAATATTTACCACCATTGTCAAATCTCAACATATTTATTTTCTTATCCTATTATTTCTCAACCAAATCCTTGAATTCTTTAAAATTAGAGAAAAATTTAAATTTAGAATGAAGAAAATAAGCCTTTACATATATTTATAATTATCAATGAATGTAACGTAATATAAATATTTTTCTATAAAACCCACATCTATTAGACCAAACACATTTGAACGAATGGTTCCTAACAACATCTTTGCTTATAAATTCTTGTAGAAAAGGAGTCTCTATATTGTTTGCAAAACATATAATGTTCACAAAAATTAGAATGTTCATTAAAGTAAATAGAAAAACTATCAACTATATTTTTATTAATAAGGGTTTGAGGATCTTTTTCACCATATGGCCCAAATGTTGGTATTGGTAGAATTAAAAAATATGGAGACATTAAGTGTAAACAAAGTTCGACACTATGTGCCTCTTGCTACCACCATATTTTCTCTAACTAACCTATTACTAGACTTATCAAGTGTCACATGCATTCTATAATAATTTAACTTAGATAGAGAAATTTTCCTCACAAGTCCTCGAATGTGTAAAACATCATTGAGAGTTATTTCCCTCCCATCACTGAAAAAATAGTACATTTCCCTTACCAACAATCCAATGTGAACTATTATCAACAAGGAAAAAAATTCCTCCATCATAAACTTATTAAGATGAGAACCACTCCTTGTAAGGGTTCACATGTTAAGAGAAACTTGAATCAATCAACCAAATTCATAACTAGTAACTTTAATACAACTAAATAATGTGTCATTATTGTCATCATTAAAGAATGTCTCTATGAAAGAATCATTGAAGCTCTTCTTTTTAATGTATTCCTTCTTTGCATTCCATCTCTTACCATAATACCAACACTTTAATATACTCTTCCTAAGAGTTTTGGATAATCCTTTAGACTTGGACCTATCTCTTCAATTTCTTATGTTCCCTTTTAGATCCACCTTTGTCCTTAGGTCCTCCCCATTCATGCAACGCATGCTTCAAGCCCTCATCCATGAATTTTATCCTCATTCCTCAAAAATAAAGGGCGCCCATATTTAGCTCCATAACACTATCACTTTGAGAAAAATTTAAGTTACCCAAAGATTCAAGAAAAAATTAAAGTAATAAGGTACATTTATTTTCTTCATTGAGTTTAACAACTATTAGAGTTAACTTACTCAAAATCAAATCAAAGAAATTTAAATTTTCAAAAAGAGAAATAAATTCCTTGGTATTTAGATAATATAAACATATTTTGAGATATAATTTATTTTTAAGGCTTTTGGTTTGATAGATATTAGTCATTCTCTTTCACGATTCAAAATGCGATAGCATTCTCTAAGATATTTAAGAGGACAAAATTTATGACACAATTGAATGGTTCCTTGTTATTTATCCAAAGTTTTCCAATATTCATCAAACATTCATTCATTTTTTCCTTTCTTTGCTGCAAATTCTAGTTGATCTCTTTCTTTTAAGAGATCCTTTGTTTTTAACTTCTACAATTTATACCTAGAAAAATTGAACTTAACAATTTTTATTAAGATGCACTAGACATGGCTTCCAGCACAATGGATTTGTATAGCCAATTAAAAAAATACTCTCAATTGAAATAAAAATTCCTCACACCACTTCCAAAAAGGTGCCCCTTTCTAGTTAAAAATATTATCTCCAATACCATATGCTAAGAAAATTAGTGAGCAATAATAGTGAAAGTATAAACATAAAGTGTATGAATTTGATTAAACCAATTAGAGGTATATTTGATTAACCATTATATATGAAATAAAGCACAGAAAAATGTGTATAATAATAATAAATAAACAAACATATGGCATCAAATATATATGGAGATTCCCTTTTGGGATAAAAATCCACCACTAATGAGATACTTAACTTGTATTAATCTTGAGTAGAAACAAGTACATCAATACATCTTCTTCAATCTAATAGTATTTTGATAGTTGAGAGTACTTAAATAATTACCAAACATACTCTATACCAAGTACTCAATAGATAGACTTAAGAAGGCTCATAAAACCACCATAGAATAATATTTTAGATCCAAACATGTTCTCAAAATACTATGGTAAAAATTCTCACAACCCACTACATGAGAGTGATCTCCAAAATAGAAGACAACTCCTCTTAATTACTAACACAATTGATTCTATCACTTTCCAATTTCTAAGTGCTCCATGAGTGCAATAATTACATTGTGATTGCTTTTTTCGATAAAGATGATATATAACTCCCTATTCTTGACTTTCTTTCATAAGCTCACTTATTTAATGTCATTATAATAAGTTTACATTTTCATCACTAATTTTCTTGGATTACCAAAAGATCTTGAGAGCATGTAAGTATGGATTTTGTTCTTGGATTATTGAGGACACATAAAGGAAATTATTTAGTATTTATTGTAGTAGATATATTTTAAAATATGGCTCATTTTATTCCATGAAAGGAGTCTAATTATGCATCCCATATAGCTACATTATTTTTCAGATAAGTAGATAGATTGCATGGATTGTCGAAGAGTATTATTTGTGATAGGGACATGATTTTTTTTGGAAAGTTTTGGTGTACTTTGTGGAGGAAATTGGATACACAATTAGGATTCAGTTCAACCTGTCATCCCCAAATTAATGGTTAGATAGAAGTTGTCAATATGAGTCTCCATAATTTGTTGAGATGTTTGGTAGGGGACAAACCTCATCAAAGGGATGTGATATTGGCACAATAAAAATTTTCATATAATAACTTAGTCAATAGGAGTGTCATAAAGAGTCCATTCCAAATTTCTAATGGTTATAGTCTGAAAAGAGTGGATGAACTGAGAGATATGATTGATTTGGGAAGAAAAAGTGTTGTAACAAAATATTTTGTTGATTGTTTGTAAGAGATACATAAGGAGGAAAAGGAAAACTTATAAAAGAGTGCCATGAAATATAGAATATGTTGATATTAATAGGAGAGAGAAATAATTTTAGATGGGTGACCTAGTTATGACACATTTAAGAAAGGAAATTTTCCCTCAGTGAACATATAATAAATTGAAGTGGAAGAGGAAGAAGATAGGACCATACAAGGTGTTGAGGGAGTTTTCATCCAACATATATGAAATTGAAGTTCTAGAAGGAACATATATTTCCCCAATTTTTAATGTTGTTGATTTATATACATATTATGTAGGACAAACAAGTGCATAAGAGAATACACATTCAAATTTACAAGATGAACAAGAATGTATACAACAATTTCCTAAAAAGAAGTTACAAGAAGTAGAAAAAGTGATAGATTCTCAAGTGATCAAAAGAACAAGGAAAATGATATAAGGAATATCTAGTCCATTGGAAGAACAAATAAATTAATGAAGCTACTTGGGTGAATGCTCCAAAAAAATTTAAATATGGAATTCTTTCCACAATTTTAAAATGATCATGAGTTTTTCACTCATGGAATTGTTACCCAATTTCACTAACAACTCAATCAGGTAAAGCTTCTTGATTTTAAAATCAAAAAAGAGGTACATTCCTTAATCCTTTCCTACATTACATTCAAGTGCATAGGCATAAATCAAAAGATTACAGTAACATATCATTGCATTTATAAAATTGCATATGACATAGAAAATATTTACACAAATATTTCTAAAAGGTAATATTTATTAATACAAAAGTGCATATTTGTCTCACACAAGTCATGAGACTAACTCATTTAATGTAAATGAATAAAAGAGTATACATTGATAGGTAAAACGGAAAATGCACATGTAGAGAAAGAGGCTAGTCATTGCCTGAATGACTAGTTCTTGGTGAGTTGTCCTATTTCATGAGTTGCCTCAAGTTGCCTTGTGTCCGCCTTAGCTCATGTGTTGTCTTAGTCCCTGCATCTATGAGATAAAATGTTGTTAGAGCAATGAAAAGTCTCCTACAATACATGCACAAACACCTATGAACATATAATCTGATCATCATGTACATTAAATAGGTAGGCATATCATAGATGTCTAAGAAAGCAACAAGGTTACAAAACATATCCATCATTTGCATTTGTTTGGTCTAACATGTTTGCTTAGTGTGTAGATACAATTACATTTTCATTGTTGTCTCATTGTGTTTGGAATTGCAGCATGTGGGTTAAATGTGGCTCCCACAAGGGTTGAGTCCAGCGTGCTTTGTTATTCTTTTTAATAAACATTGAAAGAGTTCATCTCTTTATGGTTCACACAAATAGGTACACATCATTTATGACAGTGAATTAATAGTCATTGTCATAAGTGACATATATTTATTCAACGAAATCATAAAGTGTGAATCAGATATCAACAATAGGAAAATGTATTAATAAATATTGAATTTAAAGGACTTGTATTCAAAAGGACAACATAAAAGTCATATAAGACATAGACAGATATGTTTTTCACACTTTTAAGCCATACTAATCACTCATGGGCAATCATTATATATGGAAAGCATAGAAAATATCAGAAGGATCTCAGCCAAAGAATTTGATAGATTCAATTAAATGCAAGAAAGGGTCTAAGAATGAGATGACATTGAGCAACATATCTCTAACATGTTAACAACTCAATGATAGAATCTTCTCTCTGTTTACATAGATATAGTCAAGAGTCATAAAGAAAATAGTCAACTTTGATTGTTAAAACAACCAATATCTATGATAAAAGTGCAATGTCAGTGACTTGAGGGTTTGTGGGTGAGCATGGTATGAAGGATTCTTTCACAAATTAAATCAATTGCAGTCATCAATCAAGACCAATAATGAATGCATTAAGGCATGTCGTTCTTTATTATTTAGTGAGCAGTGATAAGTGGTATTGCTATAGTAAAATGATAGTTAGCATAATTCTTAGAGGGATCTTGAAGCTGACACAAACTACTTTGCCAAGGAAGATATGCTTAGTGGAGGTCTTGATTTTATTGCAAGTTAGGGAAACTATTACAAATACCTGCCAAATGTCCAAAATCACCTATAAGCACATTAAAGAAGAGTGTCAGAGTGATTATGAATTTGAGGGAGATCAGATGCAACCATCTTTCATGGATATTGTGCATGGTGACATAGAAATTTGAGACAACACAGTGATATCAAACACAGAGTCATGTTTTGGTAGCTCAAATTCATCAATGAAATGATATAATGACGATGATCTAACATAATGGAATACAATAATCAATCATTTAATGATAAAAGTAATCCATATAAATGGAGATCTCAGTAAGCTTGTGTGCAAAAATGCTTTGGAGGAAATAATGTAAATTCTACAGATGGAAAGCATCATAGCTGAAGCTAAATTGGAGCACCATATTCAAGTTTTATTCTAGCACAATTACAGGATCAAATTATTTAGAGATGAAATCAAACACAAACAGCTAGTACATCTTCATCTTTTCATATTCACTATGTTTCTAAGCAATCGGTTTCTATACAGAGGGGGGATGTAAGTCCAATAAAGTGGTTGTGGGTTTTGATGACCCATATGTAATTTTTTGACCCCTATAGAACAAAATATGGCCAAAATCATTAAAAGAAACAAGAGGAAAAATAGTATATGTAAAACCCTTGATACCAAATGAAATGAGATCATGTTGAAATTATTTTTCTTACTTTCTTTCAAAGGAAATGAAAAGGAAACAAGCAATCTATAGTAAGCATGACTGTGGCCATGAAAATTAAGAAGGCATCCATATATTTTTGTAGAGCAACTAAAATGACACTCAAAAGACCATAATAGCAGCAGGGGTTCGAGATGTAAAAGTCATGGTCTACAAAAAGAGAACTGAAAACCCCAAGTTTCTGCAACATACAGTGACATGCAACATAAATGCAAAATGTGAAAGTAATGACATTTACAATGTCTTTAAGCCATCTATCTTCTTCCAATAGATCAAATGTAGAGATAAATGAATATTTCAACCGTGGAAAGCACAAAATATTAATCATTTTTAGCATTTTGAATAGTGAAAGGGGCTTACCCACGCAGTTTCTAGAAGAAAGCTCAAGAAAAGACCTCCAAATACCAAGCATGGCAGCACCTTCAAGTTGTAGACTAGGTGCTCCAACAAACCCTTTGATGGTGGCGCATAGCTTCTTATAGGAGGCTCAATGAAAATGAAATGTCTCTACAATTTTTGGCATACTTTTGTTGCTAGGGTTTGTAACCCTAAAGTGCCAATAGGAAGACTTGGCAATTTTGCCTTGTCTTTTAAAAATATATGATGCAACTAATACCCCATGACTAAGACTTGTGCCTTGCTCTATGCCTTGTGTGAGGCATATTCAATATGAATGTTTTGACTTAGTAATACCTTGGTTTAAGGTTTTGACCGAATGCATGGAAGATCATATTGTAAATGCTTAAATTTGAGTGATATCTTATAAATCACTTAAATTTAAAGCATTATCTTTTAAATGCAGAAATAGGAGCATGTGTTTATAAGACTAAGTCATAAGAAATATATGCTTATCTTTATGTGCATGTCAAGCATCTAGGGAGGTTATGAGTGTGTTGCAAACATTTAGAGAGCATCTAGGAGGTTTTTATTGCTTTTGAGAGATTTTTAGGGGTTGTTCGGTGAGTCACATTGATGGACTAAATCATGTTTGACTTTTTCTCACATTTGGAGCTCTTTTGGGGAGGATCTAGTCCCTATATTTTTGGCTTTATTGAGGCATCCAACCCAAAAATCTTCTAGGAGATATTTTCTTGGAGTTGTGTTTGGAGATGTTTACATATACACACTTGTAACACTTTTTAGAGTTAGTTCTGATAGACATTGCTTTGCACTTAGTGACTTTGGAGTCCTTCTTGCAAATTTTTGGCATTTTGTAACTTAGTTTTGGGCATGTATACCAATGAAAGCCTTTGACATCAATAATATTGCATATTTTGCCTTCTCACTCTATGAATTATTGTGTGTACCTTTTGGTTGATCAAATTGCTTGTGAAATATTTTCCTTTTCCTTGTAATTTTGTCTCAATTTTAGCACCTTTTACATAAATATATATTGTTGCAGGTTATAAATAGTGTTATAAGTGCAATCATTTTTTAGTTGTGAAATTTATCTCCCTCTAATAAGTTTTAGCATCCTGACCTCTTTATAAATTATTGATGCAAAGATATATGAGAAGTGAGTTGTGTAATCTAGTTTTAGTCATTGTTGGAATTGTGTATACAAGTTGTATATGCAGGCCCTAGGTAGTTTTGGTGTATCATCTTAGTTTTAAATATTAGTTTTCTTTTAGTTTATTCTTAGCCTTCTTCCCTTTTCCTTAACAGTAAGTAGTTTTAGGTGATAACCATTAGGAAGCTGACCTTCTTCGGAGGTTTGGTCTAATTTAAGGTACCCACACCTTTGGATCATTCCCATGTTTCACTAGATCATTAAATTCTGAATTCAACGGGGTGCAAATTTTAGTAATATTTTTTTTGGCACGCCCAGTGGGACTGTCAGAGTTTGACAGTTTTAGAGTTTCATATCTTTTTTTGATTTTGATGTGCAACTAGTGAATTTTAGACCCTTGAGGGGGTAGGTCTGCACATTTGGCGACTCCAGGTCTGGTGATTAGCATAAGCCAATGCTAAAAAACACATGAAAAGAGTACAAACAAGGCAAAGTGTTGAACCATTTGAATACTTATAGTTATCTCCACCTAGGAGAAGTGGAAGAACTGTACAACAAACTCTCATTTCATCAAAGAGAGTTCAATCAACACTGCCCATCTTTAGACCAACAACAACTATATTAGTACCCTTAGTTGTTGTATCGATCAACTCACCTTAGGTTACATGAATGGTGAGGAATCAACCTTTTGTTGCATTCAATGGAGGTAGTCCTTTGAATCTTGCACATCACAATGATATACCTATGGATTCCTTAAAGAGTTTACCCATTTTCACAGGGGAGGATCAGACTACTCCCATTGAGCATATTAGAGACGTAGCTTCTCTTTGTGGAGTCCATCATATTACCCATGAGGAAATTGCAGTGAGATTGCTCACTGCTTGATTTAAATGGAAGGCTCTGCAATGGTTCAGAGGTTTGGCAGTTGGTTCCATTATAACATGGGATGAATTGGGAAATAAATTGCATAAGCATTTTCAAGACAAGTCTGACCATTTGTCACTGGTGGAGCAGCTGACCACAATTAAGAGGGATCCTTAGGAGCAAATGATGGATTTTAATTATCGCTTCCAAAAGATATGGTACAAAATCCTTGACACTGTAAGGCCTTCCCCAAAATATGCTTTTCTATATTATTTAAGGGCACTTAATAGTGATATCTCGGTTATGATACAATCTATGGGGGTGTTTCTTTACCTGATGCCATGAGATAGCTATTAGGGTAGAAAATAGTTTAATACAAGCTGGTCAGATAGCACCTAGACCCCCGATGTCGATCTTCCCAAAAATTCAACCTTCTATGCCTCTACAAATACCTCCTTTTGCCCCTTTACTTGCAGTCCCTACGTTACTAGTTGTTTCCACCCAAGGCACATCTATTCCAAGACTGTCTCAGGAGTTGCAAGAGATTAAAAACAACTAGTAGAAGATTGAAAATATATTGTAGACTTTTGGTAATGAACTGGTAAGCATTAAGAAGTAGTAGTTTCAAAATAGACCACCTTATAAGTAGCAAAATCAAGGGCCAAGTCAGTCATATCAAGGTCAAGGTCAGTAATTTCAAGGGAATAGACAACCCTATCAAGGCAATTATCAAGGGGCAAGGCATAATGTGAATCCCAGGCCTTTTTAGGCCGTACAACCCTACTCCTATTAGTGCAGCTAAGGATCGTGTCCCTATTCAGAATAACCTTGCAACATACTTTGAGTGGTGCTTCTCTTGCAACTAGCCTCATGATCAAGCCACATGCTCAATGGGATCATCAACCAAGCGTTGATGGTGCAAAAAATTTCAAATTCACAACCTACTGTACCTACTGATGAATCTACATAGCAGCAGAATCAACCTCCAAGTGATGCTACTTTCTTGAATTGGTAGGGAGAGGAATTATGTGGGGTGAGCACAGACAAATCTCCAATTGTAGCAAACACAAGAGCTAAGAAGAGGGCTTTCAAGATTGAGCAATCAATGAATAAAGGAAAAGAAGCTGTAGAACCATCTACATCCCAAGTGCCTCACATTTTGCAAAGGAGTACACAAGGTGTTGCAAGGGAGCAACCTCATTTACAAACAAACCCTGCTGCTGCAAACACCCATCAGAAGGTAAATGTTACTGCACACTTCAATATTTTTGACAATATGAAAAAGATGAGTGTGACGATGTCAATGTGGGATTATTTATCCATCCCAAGCCAGAAAGACATGTTACAGTCTGCTTTGTCTGATCTGAGTGTGTCTAGTGATGTTTCAATTGAGCCAGATAAAGCAATTCTTACAAATACACCCTAGGATAGTAGAAAATAGGCAGGTAAATAAATTAAACCTCCTCCTTTCTACGTGTCTCTGATTATAGGAGACAAGTTAGTTCATAATTATATGGTAGATAGTGGGGCAAGTAGCTCTATTATGCCCAAATAGATAGTTGACAAGTTGGGTTTAACATATCAGCCTCTTGAGAAAGGGGTAGCTCAGCTTGATGGGTCAGTCATTAGTACTGTAGGTGTTGTTGAGGACTTGAGCCTTACACTTCATGCATGTCCTAGATTTTCTATCCCTCAAGAGATCTTTATTATTGATTTACCGCCCTATTTTGTGTCATTTTTGTCAAGAGACTTCACAACCAAGATAAGATGTTATTTATGCTCAACAAAGGTAACTATCAAGTCTGAGACACTAGCCAAGGATCATATTGAACCCTATACCCCAAGTGTTGTGAATTCCAATTATTTGGTTTTAGATGATAGTGAGCTTGTTGCTACTCAAGAGCTGTAGGCTGAGAGTGTACCTGATATACTCTTAAATGAGTGGGCAATAGAGAATGTGATGGACAATCCAAGTGGCAGCATTGAGGAGACTAGTTTGGGAGTGTATATGCTTCATGAACCTAAGATAGTGATGCCAAATCTTGAGAGAGGGGTAGAACAACAGTTGAATCAATAGGAAGGAGTCTGGAAAATGTATTTTGATGGTTCATGGAGTAGGAACAAAGCTGGTGGGGGCACATTGCTTGTGTCCCCTCAAGGTGATAGATATTATTCTTCTTTTCATTTTTCTTTCTCCTGTTCTAATAATACTGCTAAGTATGAAGGTTTGATCCAAGGACTGGAATGGGCAAGGAGAAGGGGTATAAGCTATCTATAGGTTTTTGGCGATAGTGAGTTGATAGTCAATCAGGTAAGAGGATTGAACATGACTAGGAATGATGCTTTAAAATCCTACAAGCATCGAGTCTATGATATGATCGAGGAATTCAATGCTTGTAATTTGAATTCTATTCCTAGGAATCAAAACAAACATGCAGATAGGTTAGCTACAATAGGTGCACAATTCGATATTACTAATGACATTAAGAAGGAAAAGGTACAACAACATGTAAAGGTTGTAGTTAGGCCTTCTATTCCAGATAACAATGTGCACTAGTAGGTATTTTAAAATGATGAGAAGGTTTTAAGGTTTCTGCTTGAGGAAGATGAGTTCTCTATGTCAAATCAGGACAAGCTCAAGCAGTAGTACAATGACCAAGTCATCCAGTTGAGAAAAAATAAGATGCCCAACGGTCTCGTTACTTTGGAGTCTATTTTCAACACTGATGATCAGCTGAAAAATAACAAAACTGGTATACAGATTAAGGAAGAACATTATGAGGAGCTTGAGATCCTTAAAGGTAAGCTCCTTAAAATAGGATAAATCTATTCACAAGAAGATAGGCAAGCATTTATTTCCCTTTGTCAAGAATTTCAGGATATATTTGCTTGGGATTATTTAGATTTGAGGGGATTTGATCCCCAAATTACACAACACACTATAGAGTTAGAGCCCAACGCAAAACCTATTAGGTAGAAACAAAGGCCTCTAAACCCAAAACTAGAACCTCTTATGATTAAGGAGTTAACCAAGTTGGTTGAGGGAAATATCATTTTCCCAATCAAGCATACATCTTGGGTCTCCAATCTTGTTCCTATAAGGAAAAAGAATGGAAAAATTAGGCTCTGTGTTGACTTTAGGGATCTGAATAGAGCTTCTTTGAAGGATCATTACCCACTTCCCTCGATGGAGTAGATCCTGCAAGAAGTGGTTGGTTTAGAAAGATTCTCTCTTCTTGATGGTTACTGAGGCTACAACCAGGTCTTAGTTAAAGAGGAAGACCAACATAAGAGTGCCTTCACCACAAAATGGGGCACTATGGCTTACAAGAGAATTCCATTTGGCCTATCTAATGCTGGTGCTACCTTTCAAAGGGCCATGGACATGGCTTTTCTGGGTATGATTCGTAAACTATTACTTATCTATCTTGATGACATAACTGTATTCTCTAAGAATGCAGATGAACATTTATCACATCTGAGGCAGGTTTTTGAGAGATGCAGAGAGTTTGGTATCTCTCTCAACCCTAAAAAGAGTATCTTTGTTGTCCATGAAGGTAAAATTCTTGGACATATTATGTCTAAACAGGGGATCACCATTGATCCTGAGAGAGTGAAAGCTATTTTAGAGCTGCCTTTGCCCAATCACAAAAAGGGACTGCAGAGTTTTCTGGGAAGAACTAATTTTCTTAGAAGATTCATTCCCGATGTTGCCAATTTATTAAAACCATTAACTGCCATGCTTAGAAAAAATGCAGTTTTTAGCTGGTCCAGGGAGGCCAAGCGTAGCTTTGAAGCTATAAAGGAGGCTTTATCAGCAGCTCCTACCTTAGCAAATCCATATTTTTTGAAATACTTCATTTTATATGCTTATGGTAGTATTGATGTTGTCTCTGCAATTTTAGTTTAGGAAAATGATGATGGTTTTGAACAACCCATTGCTTTTTACAGTTAGGGATTAGAAGAATATGAGCAGAGATACAATTTTATTGAGAAGCATGTTCTTGCAATTATCAGAAGTCTAAAAAAGTTCAAACCTTTGGTTTCTAACAATAAAGTGCATCTAATGGTAGCTCACCCAAGTGTGAAATAATTTATGTTGAGCAGGGATCTGAATGAGAAAAGGGTTGGGTGGATTACCAAGATAATGGAGTACGACGTGGATATAAAGATCACTAAGCTTGTGAGGGGAAAAGGGATCCATGAGAAAATTTCTTCCAAGTCTGAAAGTGAGTTGGAAACAGGAAGGGAAACAATAATAGTCATAACTAATGATCCTATAGATGCTACACCAACAATAGGTATAGGTTGGGTATAAGACATGAATCAATTCTTGCAAACTGGTGAGTGCCCACCAAATTTAGATAAAGCTAAAAGAAGATATTTTAGACTATAGTCCATTCCCTATGTACTGGTTGATGATGTTTTGTTCAAAAAATATTTTAATGGTGTTCTTTTAAGGTGTATTAACCATAATCAGATTGACAAGGTGCTTCATGAGTTCCATGATGGAACTGTTGTAGGTCACTTTTCCCCAAGAACAACTGCTTGGAAAATAATGAGAGCTGGCTACTATTGGCTGAGCTTATTTAAGGATTCCCATGTTTGGGCCCGAAAGTGTGTTAAATGTGTTTTTTTTGTTGGCAAGAAGAAGTTTCCAGCCTTACCCTTGCAACCAATTCAAGTGGAACAACCCTTCATGAGGCAGGGAATTGATTTCATAGGACCTATAAATCCTCCCTCAAGTGCAGGCCACAGGTGGGTGCTAACTGTAGTTGATTATTTCACACAGTGGACTAAAGTAGTGGCTCTGATTGAAGCTAATGAATCAGTTATCTTAAACTTTAATGATGACTTAGTGACCAAGTTTGGAATACCTGAGTCAATCATCTTAGACAATGCTCTGACATTTGTTGGATTCAAATTGATTGATTGGAGAGTCAGAAATGGTGTTCATTTGAATACATCTTCAAATTATCACCCGCAAGGTAATGGCTTAGCATAATCAACTAATAAAAACCTGATAAGGATTATTAAACAGATTCTGGAGGATAATTAGAGAGCTTGGCATACCAAGTTGAAATCTACCTTGTGGGTAGATAGGATAACTCCTAAAAGGTCTGTTGGAAATTCTCCATATGTGTTGGTTTATGGTAAGGAGGCAAGATTGCCTTTATCAATGGAGCTTCTAGCTCTTGATATCATGCATCAATTAGAATTTTTTGAGGAGCAAGACCCAATGGATGTTCGGTATGCTTAGCTTATGGAATTGGAGGAGTTGAGAGATCAGGCAATGAAGTCCATGGAGTATCATCAACTCCAAACAAAAAGAGTCTTTGATAAGAAGGCCACACCAAGAGTTTTCAGAGAGGGTGATGTTGTGCTCAGATGGGATGTATTGAAGAAAAGATCAGGTCAATAGACGATTTTTGAAAAGATGTGGATTGGCCCTTTTATTGTTACTGAATGCAAGGTGCACAATGCATTCCAGTTATCAAAGATGGATGGAGAAATCTTTCCTATCCCAGTTAATGGGATTCACCTCAAACATTGTTTTAAGGTATGATATACCTTTGTGTTGGTGTAATTAAATTTTTTGTACCTTGTCCTAGGTCATAATTACACCTTTGTTAAGTTTACTTAGGGACCACATAGGAGTTGTTGGAGAATTTCCACCTTTGGTGGACTTATCTTCTTATTACTTTATCACCTCCACCTTTCATGGACATATCATGTGATTAGGTTTCCACCTTTTGTGGGTGATCCACTATTTGTGGTGGTTATCACATTATCACTTTCCACTTTAGGTGGAGTGATAGCTTTTCATTGTTGTCTCATGCCATAAGATTACAACACTTGTCATAATCTTATGCAATCCTATGTTCTCACCTTGGCTATATAACCAAGGGGTCTCTCATTGTAAAATCAAGAAATTCCATTATCATTGACATTGAATACAGTTTATTCTTGTCAAATTATTTTTTCTCTTCTTTATGCTTTCCATTTGGTCCATAGATCTTGGCATCCATAGCCAATTCTAACATGGTATCAGACCGGGTTGGGTGCCATTGGAGAGTCATTTTCTAAAGAGAGGTACCAGATTTGGGGAGGTTCCATTTTTGGCTCTTTATTGTAGGTTTATATTGGAGCTTGCTAGTGCAAATCTAAGCTCACCATTGCGTCTGAAAGGTTTGAGAAAGTCAATTTTTCCTTTTGTTTTGTCCAAATCGAACATATGAGGCCAAATCTATGAGGGTTTGAAGTTGCATTGTAGTTGCCAGATTCAAAAGGTAGCTGCATTTTTGGAGCATTTTGGGTCAAATCCGACCCTGCCATCGCGTCCAGCAGGGCCAAAAACCCTAAGATTGACTGTCCAATTGTCCAAATCGGAGCAAGTCATTTAGTGAGGCAAAATTTTTTTGCCCGAAGAATTGTACAACCCCCAGGTCGTCATTATGACGTGCGGTACGATTTTCTGAAAAAAAATAAATTTATTTTCGCCGAATTTTTTTTTGAAAAAAAAATCATTTTGAAAAAATTGTATTCTGAATATTTTTGATTTGAAAAGTTTTGATTTAAAAAACAATTTTATTTTTTTTAAAAGTCCGTTCTGCGGATTGTGAAAGTACCGCAGGTTGGTACTGTATCCGCCAGGGGTACCAGGCCCTGCGCAAGTGCCACGTGACCTATCGGTCGTGGCCCCCACAGGCTCCCACCACCACCAGCCGACTTTTCACTCCACCGGTGGGCCAGTAAAATCCGGCTCGGTCAAAGAATTCCGGCAGTCGCTGCTCAGAATCTAGCGAACAAATTTCCGGTGGCATTTTTAAATATTCCGAAGCATATTCCGTCAGAACTTTCCGACAGGGTGAGTTTTCTGGTGATGGGCCAGAAGACGTCAAATTTAACATAGTGTTTTTCTGACATCACGCCACGTCAACAGCCTTGAGAAATTTTCTCCCCCCTCACGGATGAGCTTTTCATTTTTGCAGCTCAACTTTGAAGCTCCATAACTCAGTAATTTTGGCTCCCTTTTTCGAGCAATTTTTTTTGATTTGGGCTAATTTTTCATGCTCTTCACAGTGGTGCAATCAGTTTTTGGTTTTGGATTCTGGTTTTTCCATAAATTGCAGATTCTCACAGGTGTTGTTGCTTTATCCTCATTTTGGGCACTTTGGGAGCTCATAACTTGCTCCTATGGTAACATTTTTGAGTGCCATTTTTTTTTAAAGTGCATAATTTTTTGTGTACTTCTTAGTGGTATGATCATATTGATCTCATTTTATACCAAAAATTGTACTTGAATCTGTGGCCTATTTTAGCATCTGCATGTACCAAGATCAAAGTACAGTTTGCTATTTTTTGGCAGTGGCAACTGTAAACACACTAAATATAAAGTGCCAAGCTCATATATTGCTGGGGGGTTCTTTGATTGAGTGAATTTTGGGGGGATTCTTCTTGTGGTTGTGGTTGCATTCCTCTTGATTTGTGTTCTTGTTTCATCATGGAGCCATCTACAATTCCACTTCTAACACCTTACAACTATCCTAAATGGAAATTAGAAATGAACAAATTGCTAAGAGTAAAAAGATTGTATAGGATAGTTCATGGGCTTGATGGTGAACCAAAAGATGATGAACCTAAAAAGAATAAGTGGTTGAATAGTTGTGAAGAAGCCATTGGCTATTTGTGCTTGTATGTCTCTCCTGAGTTGTTGTTTCACATTGAGGACTTGGATATACCTATGGATATGTGGACTACATTGTCAAACTTATTTGGGAAAACAGATGAAATTCAAGGACATTTGTTGGAGAATGAATTAATCAGTCTCAATCCATGTAATTTTGACAACATACAAGACTTCATCACCAAATTCAAGTCACTAAGAACATAATTGAAGGATTGTAAAATTGAGAAAATAGATACACAATTGATCTTAAGTGTTCTTTCAAAGCTAGGCCCTAAATATTCAATGTTTGTGTCTACTTTCTATGCTACAAAGAATGCCTTTGGGAGTGAGTTTAAGATGCTTTCCTTTGAATATTTTGCTATGCAACTCACTAGGGAGCAAGATAAGCTTATTCAAATGGGTACTTTGAAGTCTTCCAAATCACATGCCTTGCTTGTAAAAGATGAGAAGTCTTCAAGTGGCAAAGAAAAGAAAAAGAACAAGCCTAAGAAGAACACACAATCCACATCGAATTCCACAGAAGAACATAAAGATTCATATTCAAAAGAGAAATCATTTAAGAAGGAGAGACATTTTTGTGCATATTGCAAGAAGGATGGACATGAAGAACACTACTGTTATAATAAGGACATTGATGAGTTGAAAAATCTTCTAAAAAATAATCAAATTAATTTTCCTTCTAGAATGTCTGAATCTTCTTCTCCTTCTTCTTCAAAACAGTCTAAGGGAAAAGGTCATGCAGATTTTTCATCTACATCAGGATATAAAGGTCAAGCTCTTTGTGCTTATTCAAGTCCAGGATCAGGTAGATGGCTTCTAGATTCAGGAGCATCACATCATATGGCATCTTCGTACTCTATTTTCTCTTCATTTCAGCCTTGTTCTATGTCTCCTATCTTGATGGGAAACAATACCTACATGAGTGTAATAGGGAAGGGATCTATTAGTTTTGGGGACAACACTTTCCAGGATGTTTTGTGTGTTCCTCATTTGACGAACAATCTTCTTTCCATATATCAAATTACACATGGTGGAGATGGGAGAACTATGGAGTTCACACCTGATTCTGTCATCATTTGAGACTTGGAGAGTAGAGAGATCATTGCTACTGGGGTGGTTGATCATTCATCTCAGTTGTATACCTTTGTAGATTTTGCTTCTGATGGTGACATTGTTCCTTCGACTGTTGATCACACTTCTAGTGTGAACCATGATTCAGAGGAGACATTTGGCTACTTGAACTTGGGAGTTCTCACATCAGATCTAGTACTTGAGCCATGCATTTCATCTCCTCCATCTACTATTGCACTTGATGATGCTTGTGATTCCATAGTTTGGGTTCCTTGTGATTCAGTGCAGCAGGACATACATTGTCTTTCAGATTTGGCTACTTTGGATGGCTTCTTGATAGGTATTTCAAACTTGTTTGTGGAGTCTCATCTTGCAGATTTGGAGGACATCATTGATGACATTCATCTTCTCTTTGATGAAGATGCTCCTTCTTCAGTTGTTGTGAGGGAACACTCTGACCCTCTTGTTCATTCTCTACATGATCATTCCTTGTAGTTTGACATGAGTGTGGATACTTTTGGACAGCATTTGGAGGAGGCTTCTTTATCTTTTGAGGGGATATCTTTCTCTTTGGATCATGTTCTACATTCTTCTCTACTAGATGCTGGATTGTACTCTTCAGCAGTGTGGCCTAGAATGCCTGTTTGGAGTGTGTCAGCTTTCGGCATCGACATGGAGACACTTGAGCATGCTTCAGAGACATCATACATCCTACATACATCCTTGGTTTTGTTTCTTCCTAAGGGGAGGAATGTTGTTTGACGAGATTGGATCATCTCCAGCATTCAATGTCGAGCTTCTACCATCATTGCAGGAGACTCAACATTGAGGGGGGGCTGCCTTGTCTCTCTTCTACTTCTCTCTTATGGGGGGGTCTTTTTCTTCACATGGGGTTTTTACCTTCTCATGCATCATTGAGAGCATATTATTATTGTATTTCATCTCTCTTTTGGGGAGGAGTTTTGTCCCATTGGGTTTTCTCCTTTTCTCCATTTGTGAGAGATTGCATTGCATTTGTATATGGGTACCTAACATGGCCTAGTTGTCGGGACCCATCTTGCATTGTTTGCATTTGTGTACATTCTCCCTAAGTTGCACTTAAGGGGGGGTGTTGGTGTAATTAAATGTTTTGTACCTTGTCCTAGGTCATAATTACACCTTCGTTAAGTTTACTTATGGACCACATAGGAGTTGTTGGAGAATTTCCACCTTTGGTGGACTTATCTTCTTATTACTTTATCACCTCCACCTTTCATGGACATATCATGTGATTAGGTTTCCACCTTTTGTGGGTGATCCACTATTTGTGGTGGTTATCACATTATCACTTTCCACTTTAGGTGGAGTGATAGCTTTTGATTGTTGTCTCATGTCATAATCTTATGCACTCCTATGTTCTCACCTTGGCTATATAACCAAGGGGTCTCTCATTGTAAAATCAAGCAATTCCATTATCATTGACATTGAATACAGTTTATTCTTGTCAAATTATTTTTTCTCTTCTTTGTGCTTTCCATTTGGTCCATAGATCATAGCCAATTCTAACACTTTGTACATACTAGGTTAGGTTTTATGCTTTTGATAAGTGATGTTGCATTGTAGTTTAGATGCAGGTTTTATTCCCTAAGTGCTTTTCAAGCACAATTAGATAGTTTCCCTTCTACACTTTTATTTTTTCGATAAGTTCCAAGGTGCCATTCATATCATTTTGATGAGTTACAGAAGTTTTGAGTCTATTACATAATTTTTGAGCTTAGTTTCTGAGTGACTCTGTGCCCAATGGACAAGCCTAGGCAATTGGTCTTCATGTTTAGCAGGCAAAAAAATAGCAGATGTCGCCAAAAATGTTACCCAATTTCACTAACAACTCAATTAGGTAGAGCTTATCGATTTTAAAATCAAAAGAGAGGTACATTTCTTAATCCTTTCCTAGATTGCATTCAAGTGCATAGGCATAAATCAAAAGGTTGCAATAAAAGATCATTGCATCTATACAATTTCATATAACATAGAAAAGATTTACACAAATCTTTCTGAAAAGTAATCTTTATTAATACAAAAGTGCATATTTGTCTCACACAAGCCGTGAGACTAACTCATTCAATGTAAATGAAGAAAAGAGTATACATTGATAGGTAAAATGGAAAATGCACATGTAAAGAAAGAGGCCAGTCATTGCATGAATGACTGGTTCTTGGTGAGTTGTCCTACTTCATGAGTTGCCTCGAGTTGCCTCGTGTCCGCCTTAGCTCTTGTGTTGTCTTAGTCCCTGCATCTATGAGATAAAACATTGTTAGAGCAATGCAAATTCTCTTGCAATACATGCACAAAAACCTATGAACATATAATTTTATCATCATGTACATTAAATAGGCAAGCATATAATAGATGTCTAAGAAAACAATAGGGTTACAAAATATATTCATCATCTACATTTGCTTGGTCTAACATGTTTTCTTAGTTTGCAGATACAACTACATTTTCATTGTTGTCTCATTGTGTTCAGAATTGCAGCATGTGGGTTAAATGTGGCTCCCACAAGGGTTAAGCCCAGTGTGCTTTGCTGTGTTTTTTAAGAAACATTGAAAGAGTTCATCTCTTTATGGTTGACTCAAATAGGTACATACCATTTATGATAGTGAGTTAATAGTCATTGTCATAAGTGA
Source organism: Sequoiadendron giganteum (assembly GCA_007115665.2). Classification (NCBI taxonomy): domain Eukaryota; kingdom Viridiplantae; phylum Streptophyta; class Pinopsida; order Cupressales; family Cupressaceae; genus Sequoiadendron; species Sequoiadendron giganteum. The sequence continues at coordinate 412,184,614 of CM021101.1, forward strand.
CATATATTTATTCAAGGAAATCATAAAGTGTGAATCAGATATCAATAGTAGGAAAATGTATTAAGAAATGTTGAATTTAAAGGCCTTGTATTCAGAAGGACAACCTGAAAGTCATATAAGACAGAAATATATGTTTTTCACACTTTTAAGGCATACTAATCACTCATGGGCAACCATTATATATGGAAAGCATAGCAAATATCAGAAGGATCTCAGTCAAAGAATTTGATAGATTCAATTAAATGTAAGAAAGGGTTTGAGAATGAGATGACATTGAGCAAAAAATCTATAACATGTTAAAAACTCAGTGATAGAATATTCTCTCTATTTACATAGATATAGTCAAGAGTCATAAAGAAAATAGTCAGCTTTGATTCTTAGAACAAATAATATCTATGATAAATGTGCAATGTTGGTGACTTAAGGGTTTGTGGGTGAGCATGGTATGAAGGAGTCTTTCAAAAATTAAATCAATTGCAGTCATCAATCAAGACCAATAATGAATGCATTAAGTCATGTTGTTCTTTGTTATTCAGGGAGCAATGATAAGTGGTATTGCTATAGTAAAATGATAGATAGTATAAATCTAAGAGGGATCTTGAAGTTGATGCAAACGGCTTTGCCAAGGAAGATATGCTTAGTGGAGGTCTTGATTTTATTGCAAGTTAGGGAAACTATTACAAATACCTGCCAAATGTCCAAAATCACCTATAAGCACATTAAAGAAGAGTGAGTGTGATTATGAATTTGAGGGAGTTTAGATGCAGCCATCTTTCATGGATATTATGCATGGTGACATAGAAATTTGAGATAGCACGGTGATATCAAACATGGAGTCATGTTTTGGCAGCTCAAATTCATCAATGAAATGAAATAATGACGATGATCTAGCATAACAAAATGCAATAAGCAATCATTTAATGATAAAAGTAATCCATATAAATGGAGATCTCAGTAAACCTATGTGCAAAAATTCTTTAGAGGAAATAATATTTTCTTACAAATGGAAAGCATCGTAGCTAAAGCTAAATTGGAGCACCATATTCAAGTTTTATTCCATCACGATTACAAGATCAAATGCTTTAGAGATGAAATCAAACACATATAGCTAGTAAATCTTCATCTTTTCATGTTCACTATGTTTCTGAGCAACTGGTTTCTATACAGAGGGGGGATGTAAGTCCAATAAAGTGGTTGTGGGTTTTGATGACCCATATGTAATTTTTTGACCCCTGTAGAATGAAATATGGCCAAAATCATTAAAAGAAATAAGAGGAAAAATAGTATATGTAAAACCATTGATACCAAATGAAATGAGATCATGCTTGAAATTATTTTTCTTACTTTCTTTCAAAGGAAATGAAAAAGAAACAAGCAATCTATAGTAAGCATGACTGTGGCCATGAAAATTAAGAAGGCATCCATATATTTTTGTAGAGCAACTAAAATGACACTCAAAAGACCATAATAGCAGCAAGGGTTCGAGATGTAAAAGTCATGGTCTACAAAAAGAGAACTGAAAACCCCAAGTTTCTGCAACATACAGTGACATGCAACATAAATGCAAAATGTGAAAGTAATGACATTTACAATGGCTTTAAGCCATCTATCTTCTTCCAATAGATCAAATACAGACATAAATGAATCTTTCAACCATGGAAAGCACAAAACATGAAGCATTTTTAGCATTTTGAATAGTGACAAGGGCTTACCCACATGGTTTCTAGAAGAAAGCACAAGAAAAGACCTCCAAATACCAAGCATGGTGATGCCTTCAAGTTGCAGACTAGTGCTCCAACAAACCCTTTGATGGTGACGCGTAGCTTCTTACAGGAGGATCGATGAAAATGAAATGTCTGTACAATTTTTGGCACACTTTTGTTGCTAGGGTTTGTACCCCTAAAGTGTTGATAAGAAGACTTGGCATTTTTTCCATGTCTTTTAAAAATATATGATGCAATTAATACCCCATGACTAAGACTTGTACCTTGCTCTATGCCTTGTGTGAGGCATATTCAATATGAATGTTTTGACTTAGTAATACCTTGGTTTAAGGTTTTGACCGAATACATGGAGGATCATATTGTAAATGCTTAAATTTGAGTGATATCTTATAAATCACTTAAATATAAAGCATTATCTTTTAAATGCAGAAATAGGAGCATGCGTTTATAAGACTAAGTCATAAGAAAGATATGCTTATCTTTATGTGCATGCCAAGCATCTAGGGAGGTTATGAGTTTGTTGCAAACATTTAGAGAGAATCTAGGAGGTTTTTATTGCTTTTGAGAGCTTTTTAGGGGTTGTTCGGTGAGTCACATTTATGGACTAAGTCATGTTTGAATTTTTCTCACATTTGGAGCTCTTTTGGGGAGGATCTAGTCCCTATATTTTTGGCTTTATTGAGGCATCTGATCCAAGAAGCTTCTAGGAGCTATTTTCTTGGAGTTGTGTTTGGAGATGTTTACATATACACACTTGTAACTCTTTTTAGAGTTAGTTCTGATAGACATTGCTTTGCACTTAGTGACTTTGGAGTCCTTGCAGATTTTTGGCATTCTATAACTCTTTTTTGGGCATGTATACCAGTGAAAGCCTTGGACATAAATGATATTGCGTATTTTTCCTTCTCACTCTATGCATTATTGTGTGTACCTATTGGTTGATCGAATTGATTTTGAAATCTTTTCCTTTTCCTTGTGATTTTGTCTCAATTTCAACACCTTTTGCAGAAATATATATTGTTGCAGGTTATAAATAGTGTTATAAGTGCAATCATTTTTTAGTTGTGAAATTTATTTCCCTCTAAGAATTTTTAGCATTCTGACCTCTTTATAAACTACTGATGCAAAGATATATGAGAAGTGAGTTGTGTAATCTAGTTTCAGTCATTGTTGGAATTGTGTATACAAAGTTGTATATGTAGGCTCTAGGTAGTTTTGGTGTATCACCTTAGTTTTACATATTAGTTTTCTTTTAGTTCATACTTAGCTTTCTTCCCTTTTCATCAACAATAATTAGTTTTAGGTGATAACCATTAGGAAGCTGGCCTTCTCCAGAGGTTTGGTCTCATTTAAGGTACCCACACCTTGGGATCATTCTCATGTTTCACTAGATTGTTGAATTTTGAATTCAACAGGGTACAAATTTTAGTGATAACAGGAACATTTCACTTAGCTAATGTGTTTGATACAAGAGCAACTAAGTTAATGAGAAATCATGTATCAACTAAAAATATTTTAGGTTTTTTTTCAATATTAGTTTAGTTTTGTCTCGTTTCGATTCCTATTGTGTAGGATTTTGGTAGTTGCTTCAAGGTATTTTTCAAACTCAAAATGGTCAAGTTAAGGACATCACCTTGTAAAATGGATTAATAATGTAGTGAAGTTTGGATTTAAAATTGGATAATTTATGTAAATGAAAAGTTTTAACCTCTAACTAATTTGTGGGAACTTCATGTTCAACTAGATTCATGAGAAAGTTCAAGTGAATTGAACTTGCAAGTTTTGATATCCAATTTGGATGAACACTTCCATTAGTGACATTTGTGAGACCTCGCCTTTTCGTGATCTTGTTGATTTTGTGTCTTTGATGTTTCTTGTCCAATGTTTTATGTGATTCTATGTTTGGACATTATACATGAGTTTTATGAGTGATGGTTGTTGCTATACATCAATGATGTTCATATTCTTGGTTGTTATTGGATATGGTTAATTGACTAATCTAATGGTTGTTGTGAATTCTCTATGATGACCATATGAATTTCTTCTATTAATTATGTAAGTATGTGTTGATCAAGATGTTCATTTATGATGGATTATCGATTTTATTATTTATTAATGGTAGTCTTATTATATTTATCAGATGGATTGTGTTATGTTGATAGGGGTTGTTGAGATTATGAATTTTATTATTATTAGATGATTATCTAATATGTGTGTGCAAGTAGGTGTTATTGTAGATATGGGATTTAATATGTTAATTTTTACTTGTGATGATTATTTATTCAAATAATTTCTAGGTATGATTTCTTAGATGATTATTTTAGATAAGAAATTTTGGAAAATAATATTTTTTTGAAGTGTAAATTAATAGTTTCTTCATCCATTATTATTTATATGATATGCTGACACCTTTTTTTTGAGTGAACATGTAAATGTTGTCAATGGTGATTGGGGTCATATAGCTACTTTTGTGTCTTCCTATTGTAACAACAGACCTACACTCATATGGACTACTAAGTTCTTTATGGTCCATGTTGTGAAATATGTGTTGTTGGTATTATGTGAATTTTGTACCAATGTGAAAATCTATTTAATTGTATTTTGAATGTTTTCTTGAGTGGGTTTTAATCTTTTGTCATTTTGTGCTCTAATTGTCTTTTGAATGCTTTCTTGAGTGGATTTTAATATTTTATGATTTTGTGCACTTTTATAAGTTTTAAGTTTCATTTTATGGTTTAGAAAGTTGCCTAGGTGTGGGGTCTATAGGTTAGGAGTTAACTTTTATCATAAAAAACTTTAAAGGGGATTTATTTAACCCACTTTTATTTTCCACTCTTAAAAGTGACAAAAAAATTTGAGTTGGTTTGGTAGTTTAGGTGGTTAAGGAGATGTAGTTTCTTTTTCCCTTCTATTTATTCTTTCTCCTTGAGTAGAGAAGGGGCTTTTTCCTTTTGAATTGTCTTTGAGTTCTTTAGTTTTTCATTTAGTAGATGCAAATGCTAGCTGGAGGAAGATAAGAAGGGTAGATGAAGGAAAGATGAAAGAGAGGATTTAGAGAGTCTTCTGAAACTTGGATATCAATTCTTATGGTAGGGTATAAACCCTTTGTTAGATCTTTGTTTGATGTCGAAAATAATTTTTGGAATATTTTACTATGATGTGAAATCTATGTGAAAATAGATGGTGAATCCTTATGTCTTTGGTTGTGAATTATGTGAGTTGTTCATGGGTATGAGTGCCCACCTTATCTGAATTTTTGCATAAATAACCAATATATGTGTATAGGTGAAGAGGAAAAGTTGTTGGTGTAAATAGGTATTTTTCCTATCTAGTTTTATCTAGGCCCTATTTACATTGTTAAGTCCACTTAGGTACTAGGAGGGTATCTTTCTAGTTAGCATTAATTAGGGGGGAATATTTCTAGTTAAGTATTAGTTGTCACTTATCTTATCTAGTTGGTTTTTATTTATTGCTTGTATCCTAGGTTATTTAATATTGGCTCATTACGCCACAACCATTTAATGTTGCTAAATCATCAACCTTGCCTATATAAGCAAGGCTTCATATGTACATTGTATCCAAGCAAGTCAACTAAGATATTTTTTATTTGTTTAAGCCCAATATATCATTGTAATCTTGCATATTACATATTGGTTATATCTTGCATCCATTGTTGCAGTTTCATATTCTTGATTTTCCCTCTTGTGGAAGGTTGTTACTTTTTGCAAATGATCTTGGAGGCTTGAGTCCTTGAGTGACTCTAACAAAAGTATGTAAATGAAATTGTTGTAATGTGATAAGTTTGGTAATGTAGATTTTATGTGGTGAATATTTGGTTGAAAATCTATGGACCACTAGTGTTTCCTATAGAAGTTGTGAATGGTATGTGTGAGTTTTAAGGATAACTATGTGACCCCTAGCTCAAGGTTGGATTGAATTTACAACCCTATGGTTGGGTGGAGGGCCCATTGGCCAAGATTGTTGTTTCCTTTTTGATATTTTTGTTTCAGGTACATGTGTTAAATAATGAAGATTATCTTGGTACTTTCAACCTATGGATTTCAAGAGAGAAACATGTTGGTCGTGTGGGAGTTTACAAAGTTTTAAGAACCTAGGAATGATTTGTAATTTAGAGTTCAATTGTGGTTGAAGGTGTTGTACTTTACTTGTTGAAATGACATAAGAAGAATACAAATTAGTTGTTATATTGGAGAATTCTATAATTCAAAGGATAATATTAATTTAGAAATAATCAAGTGTTAATGAAAGATTTTGTGTATAGGACGTTATTAGTTAAATGTTAACCAACAATGTTTAATTTTAGAATTTTATAATGTATATTATAGGGTAGTTTTTTTATAGAAACAATCAATAATAAGTTTAGAAAAATAATATCAAAGAATTAACCCACTTGATTAATCAATTATTGAACATTGTTGCCCCTATGCGAAACAATAAACTGTTATAAATTAGTTTCAAATATTTGATCATAAAAACTAATAAAAATGATATTTAAATATATAATTTAATGGGTTTTTCAATTATTAATCTTTAAAAAATATATTAAAAAATTATACTAATCCAAATCATCAATTGTTATTTATTAAGAAAACATTGACATCCTTTTTCACAATAATAATCTATCATAAAATAGTCTTACATATTTGATCCACAAAATGATAGATGAAAAATTAGAAGATAACATTTAAAGAGTTTGTTTAAAACATAGATTTGTATGACATATCCAAAAACCAAATAAACTCAGTAAACAAATTCAAAGTTATGATTAAAAAATTATTATCCTCTACTTTAAAACTAAAAAACAAATTGATACACAAATTTGGGAGTAGAACCAAGTAGGAATTTCATGAAATCATATTAAGACAAGAGAGTTGAAATATGTTTCTTTCATCTTCTTCCTCTTTTCAACTTGCAACAATTATTTATGAACATATATATATCAATATAGTTTTCATTGCAAATAATCAACTAAGTGTAAAATAAAACAAATGAATGAAAACAAATTGAATAACTAATTTTAAAAGAAAGAATGTAAATGAAAATACAAGAAGAAATCAGATTATGTAGAGTTTCAAGCTAGTTGGAAATTAGTTTCTAGTTAGAAATTTAAATGCTTAGTTAATTTGTGCTTAATTATTATTTTATTGTTGGTGAAAATTAAAAGACCATCTTTTCCTTTTAACAAACTAGCTTAAGAAAATTAAATAAACTCTTTAATTCTCTTATTAAATTTAATATTTAATATTCAACCTCAATTACTTTCAAGAATTCAAACCTCAAATTTAGACTTGAGAGATTTTCAAGTGAATTAATTTTAAATTGTGATTAAATGGAATAGTCATATTTGAATTATAGATAAATATAAGGAAAATAAATTGGTCAAAACAAATCTTAAATTCTATACAAAATTTAAATTTAACAATTGATTTTATAGTATGGGGCAGCCAAGGGGAACCCTGGTCCTGTTGGTTGTTGGGGGGTGTTGAAAAATGAGGATGGCAAGCTCTTAGGCATGGTGGCACTCCCATTAGGAAATTAGACAAATCACTGTGCTGAGGTGGAGGATACATTTATAAGTATTAAATTTGTTGTGGACAAGGGCTATTGTAACATCCCGCTACGCAACCCCGAAGGTTAAGAGCCAAAAAAGATGAGATAAATTTTTTTTTAAACATAAAGTCTAACATACACATAAAGTAATTACTAACTCGATAAAATGACAACAAACATAGTCAAATATATCCTAAATGACATACTAAAGGAGAGGACTAATCCACTCTCCAGAGAAAATCCAAACAGGAGCAAACCAGAAAACTCCAGAAATTTGCTTCGAAACTTGCTACTCTGCTCCAGAACTTGCAGTTCTGGAGCTCGATACTACAGAACCTGCAGTTCTGGAGCCCGATACTACGAAACCTACTGTTCCGGAGCCTGATGCTCCAGAACCTATTGCTGCAACTTACAAGACAAGAACAAAAGGCTCCGATGCTCTGGAACCTTAGCAAACAAAAGCATGAAGGAAGACGCATATTTATAATTCAAGTATCTACATGAAAATTAAGGAAAGAAAAGCCAATAATAATCTTCATAATACGAAGGATTCCGATACCAACATCGTAACCCATAAACAAAATATAAAACATTCCATTTCTTCTCATTAATCTATATGATTACATCATCTTTCACAAGAGACTGCATTAAACATAAAGGAACCAGTATGAATACGATAGCATTTCCATGAACAAGATACAAGCTCAGAAAAGATAAATATACAAAGTCATGTACATGAGTGCGATATGATAAATCAAATACACAAGAGTACAATGGCATAGCCATGAATAAGATACATCAACTGATAGAATAAGTACGAGAGAGAGAGAGAGTGAATGTCTCCAACTGGTGCTCCCTTAACCTATACACCTGTCCCCAATGGTGGTGGCAATGCCTCCCTACCATGTGGACTCCAGAGAGACCACCCCACCATGCTCAGAGGTAGTCACAAGGCCCAATTAGACATAACAAGACAAAGGCAACATATGGCCAACACTCACATCATGCATGAAGCAAGGACAAAATACGATACATAAGGCTAATGTCACAACATGGAGAGGTTCATACCATAACATGCCAGGTACTACACAAGATGACTAAGGTGCAAGATACCAGATGACAAATCGAGTAAGGAGACTCAACCCTAGCCCACATCAACACCTCATAGACGGATAACTCAACACCCTACAGGTGGATAGGCCTTCTCAAGTGCATCCTTAGCCTTTTCATGTGCTCAAGACCATGCACGAGTAGTCATAAGATTATAAGCAATTTACACCATTTTTGATTCAATCATCACATGCATACATTAAACCAGCTACTAGTTCCTTTGCAGCCACTTACGAGCCACTCTGTAGGGCCACCCTAATGACCTCGACTTAAGTGCATCTCGTCTAACCAAACGAGAGATTCAAACAAAAGAAAATAAAAGGGAAAGCCATAATTTTCTGTCCAAAAAACCATTTTAGACAGCCAAGATAAAATTGTTCTAAGAAGACTAATTTAATAGCAAAAAAACATATCATGAAGAAGAGGCATCAAGATTACATAGAAATTCAAAGTGCCCGGATCAAATTTCTGACCTAGACCCAGTTCATATTCTGCTATTTTAAATTGAAAACCACCTTCAAATTTTTATTTTAGAATCGAAAACAAGGTGCTATTTTGAGAAATGTTATTTTGACAAATTGGACAAGAAATACATACAAAATCAAAAGTGTCCAGAATTCGAAACAAACAAAGACCCAGTTGAGATATGGGTATTTCAAAACATAATGCACTATTATTTTACAAATTTATGGCCAAGGACAAGGTGCTGATTCAAAAACGTCATTCAACCACGTTTGACAAAAATTCATTAAAAAATAGAAAGGGTCCGAATTGAAAATGAGACAACAACCCATTTGAGATATGGGTGTTTTTATCTGGAATACATTATTATTTTCCATTTATTTCAAATGGTGTAAGAGCAGCAAAGAAAAATGTTTTCAACAAAATGGCAAGAAAATCATAAAAATGAAAATGTCCAGATTTTAATTCTGCCAAAGACCCAATCGAGATCTTGGCATTACTACATGAAATCCGCTTTTGTTTTAAGATTATCATAGGTGATTTAAGAGCAGCAAATTAAAAAAAATATTTTAAACAATTTGGGCAAAAACAAAAAGAAATGAAGGAGTCCAAAAATTAAATTTTTCCTTCTACCCATTATGGATTTAAGCATGCACAAAAATCTACCATTTAAGAAAACAACACAGCAGCAAAAATAGTCAAAAATAACCATTATCCAACCCCAAGTATTCACCAAATACAAATGGAGGAGTTCCTGAGAATGATTACAGATTATAAATGCCCAAAATTGCAAACGAAATTGAAGGCATATCTCAAGCATAAAGAAAGGCACACATCACTAGCCACACCAAGATTCAAGAATAACAAGAAGAATACCTCAATTTCTGCCCAAAATGAGGTGAAAAAATTCTCAGCTTGCAAGGCATGGCCAAATTTCAACTCCAGACAACCAGGAGGAAATGACCTCTTCCAAAACAACCATTAGCTGCCCATAATTTTCTTCTCCAATACACTCCCCAAATCTGCTACTCAAATCTTGGGGTTTTTCTCCTCTTTCTTCTAGCAACTAATTTCTTCTTTCCCAAAAGAATGCTCTCTCACAAAAATGGTCCAAAACAAAGAATAAATATCCAATACCCACATCTCCATTTTTTTATTTTTTTTGAAATAAATCTTCCTTCCCAAATTATAAACTCTCAAATTAATAAAATGAAATAAATCATTTAAATTAAATAATCCATTAAAGCTCTCAAATTTAATTAAATTAAAAATCACTTCATATCCAACATTCACAAATGCCTAAGAAAATAATAATTTAAATCCAATATTAAAATACACGAGCTCCCCAAATATGATTCAAATAAAATTATGAGGGCTCACAAAATAGATTATTAAAATTGTGTAAAATTTCCAAATGAAATGTATCATTCTCTTGAATGATCAATAAAATCAATTAAAATGACATATTTAAAATCTCGTGAATAAAACCATTCAAATCTCAAATCGATTAAACACAATGAGATAACAAAAAAATGAAGTCATAAATGAAATCATGAAGAGATTTTAAAGAAACCACATCAAGACACCAACAACCAATATATGGCCACATAAACGATTAATGGAACCAAGACAAAATACTTCAACAAGGCACACCAGAAAACCGCATACAACTCAAAGGTACGCTAGACATACGGCTGAAAGGTGCTCTGGACATTACCGTTAGGTAATCGGATGGTATGACATCAACTCGAAAACACTGCACTAATAAGATACAATGGGCTAGGGTAGGGGACATTTGGCCTGTATGACTACCTTCAGTTACCACCATTAGGGAATAGGAGTATGCTCAGGCCTGTGAATCCAGGTGGAGACGATACTCAGTACCTGCATCAGTCCAATTACACGTCAAAGTACATATACATATATCATATATCATATAGCTGAAACATGTCAATCATCAAGAAGAGGATCATGATATCATAAGCCTCTCAGATATGAGTGTTACGAAATCATCCCTTCCTATCCATAATCATACAAAAGAAATGATATCTAAGCATGTAATCTAGCATATTAACTGATCATGATAATCATCAATGTCTAATCTCAATATGATAACATTTATAATTCTAAATCAAAATTAAAATACCATCTTACCCATGCTAGAGTTGGAGGGATGTTACATCCTCCCCCCCTAAGATTTGACTTACTCCTGGAAGTCATGTAAGCTCAATATGCAGTCATTTCACACATTAGTACTCAAAATATAATAATCATAATTAATTGATTGTACTTCATTCCAAAGATAAGAAATATAATATTCATCATTCATCAATGAACGAAATAGAAAGGACATCATTTTAAAATTCAGCTTCATAAAAATTAGTATCAATAAATTGACATACACCTTACTCATAAGGTCTTAACATGAAACAAAATATCATGGTTAATCTTGCTAACATCACATGTATCCCAATTCTCAAAATAAACATTTATTTTAACACCCACATTCATTCAAAGATAAGTTAAAATACACATTAGTTTCTATTAAGAATAGGGTAAAGAAGATGCATAAGCACGCAATTCTTTCCAAAACACCATTGTTTGCCACAATATTTGTTTTCCACACACTTCCAATCTCACACATTAGAACACATTTGGCATCATTTTCAACCAAATATAACAATTTGCACTTTCTAAACCAAAATAAACCAGCTTTTGAACTTTTCATATGAAACCATATCCAAAATGAGACATGCATTTACACTTACATTCATACTTATATCACTGGGAATCACATCACAAGGCTACACAAGGGTCCATCTGGACACCGATAAGCAACATGCTAATCCATGATAGAAAATCCATGAGCCAAGAGCCAATATCCATCTCACATAATCCATACCTCACACTCAGTGACTTGATGGTGTTAGGCCACACGCACATGGTGAGATCATCCAAACAAGACCACAATGACCTATCTCTTGTATAAGGTGGTTAGCCTCCAAGAGATAGTCATCACACATAGGTGGGTAGTGGATCCTAGTTGTATAACAGGTTCACATACCCCCATCCTCAAGGTTCCCTACGTCTACTTCCTCGTATACTCTCAACCGAGTCTGGCTCTCCCGTACTCGATGAGGAATCACATTACAACACAAGACCGACATTTGAAAACAACAAGTAGGAAACTAGTTTAGCCACCAAAGATCATAAATAAATATCGAATACAGATTCAATTTCAGCATTAAAGCAAGAAATGAGCACCATTTCAACACTAAATCAAATGTAACTACGAGAGTTACATGCAAATGAAGATCACAAGGTGGGGCTAAACCATCATAACCAATTATAAATAAAGTGTCAGTCTTCACAATCAATAGAAGATCATCAATAACCATAAAGAAAGTTCACAATCCTTGAAATTGCATTGTACAACACTGTGTGACTAGATACTAGCCACCAAACAAGGAAGGAGGCAACAATGTCTAACTATCGCAATAACCCCTCATGTGGTGCGGAGTGAACACACCAACCACATGGCATGAGGTGTAATCCTAGGATACACCCCACATTGCGTCATCACGTGGCATGGACTCGCCAAGTGGCCCACACACTCCTTGGCTGCTCGCATGGGATGTGCACCTCGACCCCATCCCGCATTGCGTCTTAGCACGACATGGCATACACCAGCTGGAGAAGGCACGTACTGGTCATATCCCACATGGAAGTGTGTCTGTGGCTCCATGGAAGTAGGCACACACAGAACACACCTCGCATAGTGATACTTCATGGAGAAAGCACATGCAGGTACTTGCCGTAGCCAGAGGTATACATGGCTAGGACATACCCATATGCTAACCGACCCAAAAACTGTCGAAAGCAAGCATGAGTGTCCCTCTACAAGTGTACGAGACCCCATTACGCTCATCACAAGTAGGCTAACAAAACACATTCTAATAGTGCACCTTCACATGTCTATGCATTTAGCATCGTATCTATTGCATCATGTTGAAACATGGGCATATTCGGTATATATATAATGCATATATGAGTATATCAATATGGGGCTACTCGAGTTTCACCTCTCATATAGATGAGGTTGGCTTACTAATGCCAGCTCAATGCCCCTATAGATGGCTAGGCAATACTAACAAACCAATACTGCTGTACTCAAATCGGGGAAAATAGGCTAGCACATATGGATCATGTACCTTGATCCATCATAAGGGGAAGTATTGAGTACTTTCCTTGGGATCAATTGAGCTAAGATTGCTTTGTGTCGCAATATGCACATGCTACACACTCTGCCCAAGGAAATTTGTGGTTGCTACTACCCCTTCACAGACAGAGGGACTAGAAAACCAAAAGAAGAGAATCTAAGAAACTAACTTTTGACTATTGTATATATATAAATTTCAACCACACATGGGTTGGCCCTCAATCAGATAACAAAATACAATCACACATAATGGTATGGTTAATCCCATACCAAAATACAACATATTCCTCATGGATGGGTACACAGTATCACCATCCATGACACACAATGCAAGTACGAGGTATTCACAACACTCAACCAATGCACAGTTACTGGTTTCTCACATATACAAGGGGTAAAATTACATATACAACTCCATTACTTTTCAAAAGATCATATACCATAAATACATTTATTTTCATAACCAACGTGATTCCCTTTCCAAAATCATATCATCCATGGATGGGTACCCTGTACCACAATCCCACAAGAACACAACTCAAACACATGATATCCACAACACTCAACATGAGTGATGAGTCTATAATATGGCTATAATTTGGATGTCATGATTTCAAATTTAGAAACTCTTGTTTTCTTTTTATGAATATTTAAACTCTATGGTTACAAACTTTTAATGTTTATGGGTAGTATTTGATGATAAGAAATCTTATACTTTTGATGCATAAATACCTTAGCCTATCTATAATCATAGCCCTGTTTTGACTTCCCAATTGACTGGTGTGATGAATGTAGTGTTTGAATAAATAAGATGAATTGAATGCATGTGATTAATGAAGAATGTCATGCTATTATGAGTGCATGCATTCTTGTGCCTCTGTTGCCATGTGTTCTACAGGTTGGAGCTGATATGAACAAGTCAATACACAACAAAATTCGAGGGAAAAGGCCGTCTTCAGCGCACTAGCGAAGGAATCTTTCAAAGCACGGATTCTTTTTTCTGAGTCTTTAGGAAAGAACCAAATGAATCATCGATCTAGGAAGGAGTGGAGATTTAGATTTCCTTTGAGACAGTTGAGCGGATAGACTCACATTTATGAAGTCTGTTCCTTCGTCTTAGGTGGCATTTATACCCGCGGCTTCCTCTGTTAGTTAGTTAGTTAGTCATTTTTCTTTAAATAAAGGTTCCTCCTGCGCGAGTGAACAAGGTTGATCAAAAGAGAGTTTATACTAGAGCATAGAGATACAATAGATTGTAATTATTTACTATTATAATGAAGAACAAAGCTTTGCATTAAGTTTCTTACAAGCAACAACCATGTATGAGATTCAAAAGTTTGAATAAAAACTGATGAAGTTTTGAGTTCTATTCTTGCGTAATTGGTTGATGCTTGCTAAGGGGGCCCACTTAGTGAGTATCTGTAGTCAACTGTTTGCTTTTTGTTATTTATCTGTTAGAATTCTATTTCCATAAGCTATGATGCAAACTTAGTCTTAAACTGTTCCTGCAGCATAAGGCCAGTTCATGGTTTTTGTTTCTAGTAATTGTTATTATGATTCCTGATTTAGTTAAGTGATGTTTAAGTTAGTAAGACTTTACTTCATGTCCCTGCATCAGAATTAGAATTCCTTTTGAGCATTTACTTCTAGAAAGTTATGTCTAAAACAGGTTCTTAGTGCACATACAGTGCCGCTCCATTTCAAGTATACGTTCCCTGGTTTGAAAAATAAATGAACGACCATAAGAAGATGTTAGTCACCTGCTGGAATATCCAATTCCCAATTTAGGATTTACCGTGACTTCTAGATCCTTTTATGTCTCAATTACTCTAGGGTAAGTGTGAAGAAAGATAGGGGATTTAGACCCTCTGTTGCCAAAGGAAGTGGCTCAGGCGTATCAAAAGGAGAACTCTCTAATCTATTATCTGACCTCAAACAAGACATCATCAATGATGTAGCTACTCAACTAGACACAATGCAAGCTAGAAGGAAGAAGGAAGAAGCTGATGCGATGGTGGCTGAATATTGCCCTCACTGCAGACAGAGGAAGAAGGACTGTAGATGCAAATCGGTGGCCAATTTAGAGGTGCACCATCTTCCTACTGAGTTTAAAACTATTGAAGGAGAGGAAGAGGTGTTCTTTGTTGCTCAGCACAGGCCATGGGCCCCAAGACAAGGTATGCCTCAAGACCCCTTGCAAAATTTTGGTTCATATAATAATCAATGATAGAACCAATACCCCCCAAGTTATGGTCCATTCTCTCAATAACAATGGAATAATCCTTGGCCAAATGCCTAGAAAAACCATTGGCAATCCCCACAAGGGAATTGAAAACCACCACAGCAAAATCAGTGGTAGCCTCCGCAAGGAAATTGGCAGTAGTCTAACCAATGGAGAGGAGGCCAGCAATGGTCAAATCCATCCACTGGTTTCCTGCAGCAACCCCAACAACAATCTATTATGCCACCTTCTGCACCTAATCAAGGTCCCAATCCAAAGCCAACCCAATTATCGGCTCAGGCTGCACCCAATCCAAATAACCAGCAGCCACAACAACAACAACAACAAGTCTATTTTGTTGATCCTAATCATCAACCTGCCTATGCTCTCAACCTGCCTATGCTCTCAACCTGAATAATATCAATTTACATTCATGAACTGTGTTGCCTGCACCATCTCCTCCCATAATCTCTGAATTGCCATATGAGGAAGTTGACCAAGAAGAGGATACAAATGACCTTTCCCAACCATATGAGTCAGTTCAGATTCCATCATTGCCTAAGGCATCTATTGAAGTGTCCCCTCTTTTTCCACAAAAGTTGGAAGGTGAAAATGTTAAAAAATAAGAAGAACCTATCTTTGACATCCTTGACCAACTAAAGTATATATGTGTGAAAATTCTCTTGTTCCAAGCAATCAAAGAGGTGCCTATCTATAGCAAAGCCATTAAGGAGGCATGTTTGAAGAAATCGGGAAGGAAAAAGAAAGACCCTCAAACTGTCCATGTCATAGGCCAACTCTCTGACTTAATGCTAGGGAAGCTTACAATCCCAAAATATTCTGATCCAAGAAGCCCTATTGTGGAGATCAATATTAATGGGGTGTAAATTAAGAATGCTTTAGTAGATCTTGGGGCAGCTATCAATGTCATGACAAAGGACCTGGTTGTACAACTTAATATTTTAGACCTAAGGGCTACACCTACAATATTGCAGCTTGCTAATAGCTCAACTGTCAAACTTGATGGGGTAGTTGAAGACCTTGTAGTCACCTTGGATTCCTGGGAGTACCCTGCTGACTTTATGGTCTTATCTCCTAAGGCATCATTAACGGGATATCCTATCATACTAGGAAGGCCTTGGTTGGCTACTGCTGACGCTTACATTGGTTGTAGATAGGGTAACATGACAATATCTAATGGGTATAACAAAAAAAACTTACCATCTATTCTCCAGCCCAACCCCAGCCTGAGTTTGGAGAAGCTTTTTGGCTAGATTTGGGAGAAGAAGAGGAGGTGAACTCCATGGCCAAATTAATGATGATTATTAGAGAGCCTTTCATTGCACAACAAGAAAAAGAGGGTATACTATCCAATATCCTACTGAATAACTATGGTACCGAATATTTTGGTTGTAAAACTAACCCATGTTCCTTACAGACCATTCTTCCTTCGCCTACATCAGCTCATTATCCTACAGCAACTGACTGCTTACACACCTTGCTACCCCACGAGGTAGAAATGCCATTTCTGCCTGCAGTATCTATGGTTGATTTAACCTCCCAAATTGAGATAGCAGTAGGAAAAACTGTGAGCATCAATAAAAACCTTACCAGTGAGCAACAAGAATCCATGGTTAAGATGCTTATCAGTCATAAGTCAACTTTTTCTTGGGAATATGGTGACATGAAGGGTTTAGACCCCAAACTCTGTACACATTGCATATACATTAACAGTGAGTTCAGACCTGTCAGGCAGCCTCAAAGAAGAATAAATCCAACCTTGAGAGAGATTGTTAAAGAGGAGTTGCAAAAAATGCTGAATGCTAGTTTTATCTACCCAATCTAAAATAGCCAGTGGGTTTCCCCATTGGTTATTGTTTTGAAGAAAGGAGGAAAGTGGAGGGCATGTGTAGACTATAGAGAACTCAACTTGGCAACAAAGACAGATAATTTTCCTCTTCCATTCATTGATTAAGTTTTAGATAATTTAACTGAGAAAAAGTATCTCTCATTCTTAGATGGCTTCAGTGGCTACAATCAAATCAAAATTGCTCCTGAGGATCAAGAAAAGACTACTTTTACATGCCCTTGGGGGACTTTTTCTTACTCAGTCTTGCCTTTTGGTCTCTGCAATGCTCCTGCAACTTTCCAGAGGGTAGTCATAAGCATCTTCTCAAACATATCACATGATTGCATGGAAATATATATGGATGACTTTATTGCTTATGGTACAACGTTTGAGGAAGCTCAAGCAAACTTGAAGAGAGTACTCCAGAGATGTGAAGACCACAACCTATCACTGAACAGTCAAAAGTGCTTCATGATGATGCAAGAGGGAATAGTGCTTGGTCACTATATTTCTGCTGCAGGAATACAGGTTGATCCTGCTAAGATTGAGGTCATCTCTAATCTACCTTATCCTACCAAAGAGAAAGAGGTAATGAGCTTTCTAGGCCATGCTAGATATTATAAGAAATTTATAAAAGATTTCAGCAAAATAGCCAGTCCATTGTATGCCTTATTAACTAAGGACTCTGAATTTCACTGGACTAAGGCCTGTGCCAAGTCTTTCCTACACCTGTTCTTCAAGGACCAAAGCGGAGTTTGCCCTTTCACATACATACATATGTATCTGATCATGCCATAGGGGCTGTGTTAGGACAGAAGGAGAATTCCATTGAGCATGCTATCTATTTGATCAGCAAGAATCTACAAGGGCCAGAATTGAATTACACTATCACAGAGAAGGAGTTGCTAGCAGTAGTGTATGCCCTGAATAAGTTTAGGCATTATGTAACTGGCTACCAAATATTTGTTCACACTGATCATGCAACAATATGGTACCTTATGAACAAACTTGCCATTCTGGAAGGTTAGCAAGGTGGCTATTGTTGTTGCAGGAGTTTGATATCACAGTCATTGACAAGCTAGGCAAAGCAAATGTGGTCGCTGATTTTCTGTCAAGACTTCAAATAGCTACACCTACCACATCCAACGTAATTGATGATATTTTTCCTGATGAACATCTATTCTATATTGTTGTTTGCACCCCATGGCATGCAGATATTGCAAACTACTTAGCAGCCAACAAAATTCCAGCTCACTTCTCGCCAAAAGAGAGAAAGCTGCTGATTGAGAAGAGTTTCAACTTTTCCTGGATAGCCGACTGTTTGTTCTATACTGGACCAAATCAAGTCATGCATAGATGTGTGAGGGAAGATAAGACATATGACATACTGCATGCTTGTCATGATGAGCCATGTGGTGGCCATTTTGCCTCTAAAAAAACAACGTACTAAATACAGGGTATTATTGGCCCACTTTACACAAGGATGCTGTAGCATATACAAGAAAATGTGACAAATGCCAGAGAATGGGGCGACCAACAAAGACTGATGAAATGCCTCTGCAGCCTCAAGTGGTAGTAACTCCCTTTGACAAGTGGGGTATGGATTTTGTTGGTCCTATAGACCCACCATCCAATGGCAAGTCCTATATTTTGGTGTGCACTGACTATGTGACCAAATGGGTGGAGGAAAAGGCAATGGCACATGCCAGGGACAACAACGTTGCTGAATTTCTGTATGAAAAAATCTTCACATGGTTTGGAGTTCCCAGGGAACTCGTCACTGATCAGGAGCTCAATTCACATCAACACTGATCACAACGTTAATGAATGATTATAAAATCAGACACAGGAAATCAAACCCATATCATCCTCAAACAAATGGCGAGGTGGAAATTACTAATAGGGAATTGGAAGCAATCCTCACCAAAATAGTGAAGCTACATAAAAAGGATTGGAGCAGCCGTCTACCAGAAGCAGTCTGGGCCTATAGGACAACCTGGAAAACTATTATAGGATTCACACCTTTTGAGCTACTTTATGGTAAGATTGCTATGTTTCCAATTGAATTTGAACATAAAACTTTAAGGACTACTCTTCAGCTACAGATTGATCTCTTTGAAGCGCAAAAAGAACGCCTCCTCCAGTTGAATGCATTGGATGAGATGCGAAAAGCTGCCCTGTAGCACACTGAAGCAGTGCAACAACAAAGGGCGAAGTGGCACGATCACCATATCAAGACAAAGCGATTTTCAGTTGGTGATTGGGCCTTACTCTACGACTCTAGATATAAGGAAAATCAGGGTAAGCTTACAATGAGGTAGCTTGGTCCATATGAAATTGAGAATGTATTTGATAATGGTTCAGTGCAGTTGGTGACAATCGATCCTGTCCACTTCAAACTGTTGGTTAATGGGCACCGTCTTCGGTTGTACCATAAACTGGCTTCAAAAGAGGAATTCATGCAACAGTTTGTTTCTTCTATGGTCAGTGATCTTCATGCAGCAAAGGGCTTCGGTCCTCTTCCTACAGCGTCTCTTTGACTTATGATGAAACGTCCATAATAAAGGTTTTCTGTATGAAAGCCAACTTCTTCATCATTATCCATCGCCATCAATCACTCATTCCATCCTTCTTTTCTATGTCACCCATCCACGTCATCCATCTTCCGTACCACGATCATTTATAGTTTCTTTCCAAAATGTCATTTTTGATTATGCTGTGAGATCTACCAACATCCGCGGGCATTTATTAAAAGGTACATGATATTCTTTCTATTCATCATATCATTCATTAATTTTATTTGTTCTTTTATTGCATTACGTCTATCAGTCAATTCTGTCATTACTCCCCATACCTCGCCTATACTTCCCATATGTGTGGACACATGTCACATTTTAAGTAGGGGGTGGGGATAATTTGAAACAATTCTTTCCTTTTTGCTATGGCCATGTTCAATGAAACAATTTTTATCGCACATGCCGCCAAATGAATGCATGCCTTATCTATATCAATAAGTTAACTACTAGTTAAGTAGTTCCTCGAAATCATTGCATGCAATTGTTTTTACATTATTTCTGGTAAAGCAAGAAGAGAAAGAAGTAGAATAGGGAGAAGAAGAGCAAAGAAAAGAGTTTTTGAATATTTAGAAGACTTGAGATTCAGGGTTTATTGCTGAAGCAGTTGAGAAAATGGGTGGTCAGCTTGTACGTCGTGAACCTATGGCTCATGAATCCTTGACACAAGACCCTCAGTTTGTGCAAGCATTTAGCATGTGCGGATGGTTAAAGTACTTCTTAAGCATTGATTCCTTCAATGACGAGGTTGCTTGCGAGTTCTTAAGAACTCTTTCTGAAGGGGAAGCCATAGTTTGGGGCTTGGAAGTAGCAGTTATTGAGGAAAGGATTGTAGAAATAACAAGTCTTCTTACAGCTGGTGAAGACTTTCCTACAGGAAGGGATGCCATCTCTGCCAGGGCAGAATTCACAATGTCAGGTGACGAACCTTTGGAAATTTCAAAGCAAGGGTGCAGAAGAGTGTCTCTACCTTACCCCTATTTTGAGTACGCCTCATATGTAATCAGGTACTTAACTTGCGAAGGACGCTTTTCCTTTTTGCACTCCTATCATTTTAAGTTGTTAAGCCACATAAGGCATAGATTAGCTATAAATGTCCCGAATTATTTGTTAAAACTTTTAGAACGCAATGCTAGTGAAACCCAGAAAGGGAAAGACAATTCATTCTCTCACCATGCCCTCATTAAAAAACTGACTGAGCGTTCCTTGAGGGATGTTTCCCCCCTTTCCTAGCAAGAATTTGTTGCCTAGAAAGGGTTGCAGCCTCTTGAGCCTCCAAGAAAATTGCCTGCAAGACCCAAGAAAAAGAGAAAACGAGTGGAGTCTTCAAGTAGAGAAGCTGAACAAGATTCCCCTGCTTCTCTTGCAGCTGTTAGAACCGAGCCATCTATCCGTGTTAAAACCAGGTTTGCAACAAGAAGTGAAAAAGGAAAAACTAAGGTATCTAAACCATCTAGCCCTGAGCATACCCCATGAGAAAACCCTCAAACCAAGAAGCAAAAACAAGCTACCCGGCTTTCTCTTGCAATAACGCCCGATGCCACCATGGTTTCATCATCCTCCCCTTCCAATTCTCAAACCCCCAAGCAAGCTGGAAAACGAAAAAATGGCCCATGAATCTCCTGCCTCAACTGCATTACCAAGAAGAACTTCTGCAAAAAAACAAAGTCAGGCTACCCCACCCTCTTCTACCCAGCCAGAAATAATTATCATTTCTGAAGAGTCTGAGGAATTCATTCCTGAAAATTCTCAGAGTGCATCCGAGAATTTCCCACCCGACACCTCAGAAATTCCTGTCGAAATGCAACAAGATATAGGGGGAGTTGAGAAAGAACAGCAAGGCCGTACTCTTGAGGGGGAAATGCCAAGCCTTGATGACTTGGTTGAGGTAGCTGACAGAATTTCTAGGGAATCAGAATCCCCTGTGACCAGCAACAAGAGTCTGTCCTGCAGCAAGAGCAGGAGCAACCAGAGCAAGTTGGGACATCCAATGCAACCCTGTTATCTTCTGAAGTATGCCAGACATTAGTTAGATATAAGAAACCACTGCTAACCCAATGTTTAGAGCACCTTTAGGAAACCTGGAATCCTTTGACACTTCAGACTTTGAGTTTCCGCCTTCTGGCTGAAACTCAAATGCAGCAGAGTCTGTGGAAGGAAGAGAAGAAGAAGTTGAAGAAAGAAATTGAAAGACAGAAACAAGAAATCTAGGAGCTAAAGGAAAAGATGAATAAAATGATGAAGGTCGCAGGTCAGATTATGGAATGTAGGCCACCGCCTAGAGTTTATGCAATGTGCCTCAAAGAGCAATTTTTGTGGTTTCAGTGGATGAGGATTTCTAAAGACTTTGAACCTGTCCCTACCACTGCTAGAGAATTTTATGATGCATATCAAATGGCACCTGATTGGCTGAGAAATTCCATGTGTGAGTTCTATTTGCATGGTTTATTAATTCTTGATGAAATTGAGTGGAATCCGCTCTTGTTTATTAGTGACATCCATTTAAGATCACTAATGTCCTAGGCAGCGAATGAAGCTAATTATGGAAGGCAATCTGAAGACTATGAGGAGACTGAATGAAAATAACCTCTTCCCTTGAGATCAGAAAGCACAGATCCCAAAGAATTTCTGAGGGCTTGGTTTTCTGTGGCGTATGGTTTTTATGATCCTACAGCCAGGATGAGGATATTTGATTTGAGGAAGCAAGTCTATGACGAGTTCAAGCACCAACCATATTCGTTCTGGAAGCTTGCAGCTTCCAGGAGCAAAACCAGATGGGAAAAGTTGACGGTTCGTTTGAAGAAGTCCGAGCCTCATAGTCCCCTACATTTGACAATAGCTCTTAGAGGGTCTAAAAGATACATGTAGATTGGCCTCTAGAAAAGATTTGAATTATGGATGCCACTAACATTTAAACCTCCTACTCTACTTTGGCCATTATATCCTTATCATGCCACAGAGCTCAATGAAGACACAGAGGCCAGAAGATATGAAAGATGGCAGAACTGTAGGGGTTTTTACTTCAGATTTGGGACTGTATTACAAGGCCATGTAACTCCTACGGATTTTCGAGATACAACTAGGAAGACTAATGCTGGAGGACCAGCATTGGATAAAGTAGGGGGCAGATGATGAGTCTATAATATGGCTATAATTTGGATGTCATGATTTCAAATTTAGAAACTCTTGTTTTCTTTTTATGAATATTTAAACTCTATGGTTACAAACTTTTAATGTTTATGGGTAGTATTTGATGATGAGAAATCCTATACTTTTGATGCATAAATACCTTAGCCTATTTATAATCATAGCCCTATTTCGACTTCCCAATTGACTGGTGTGATGAGTGTAGTGTTTGAATAAATAAGATGAATTGAATGCATGTGATTAATGAAGAATGTCAAGCTATTATGAGTGCATGAATTTTTGTGCCTTTGTTGCCATGTGTTCTATAGGTTGTTGGAGCTGATATGAACAAGTCAATACACAGCAGAACTCGAGGGGTCATTCAAAGCACGGATTCTTTTGTCTGAGTCTTTAGGAAAGAACCAAATGAATCATCGATCTAGGAAGGAGTGGAGCTCTAGATTTCCTTTGAGATAGTTGAGCGGATAGACTCGCATTTATGAAGTCTGTTCCTCCATCTCAGGTGGCATTTATACCCGCGGTTTCCTCTGTTAGTTATTTAGTTAGTCATTTTTCTTTAAATAAAGGTTCCTCCTGTGCGAGTGAACAAGGTTGATCAAAAGAGAGTTTAGACTAGAGCATAGAGATACAATAGATTGTAATTATATACTATTATAATGAAGAACAAAGCTTTGCATTAAGTTTCTTACAAGCAACAACCATGTATGAGATTCAGAAGTATGAATAAAAACTGATGAAGTTTTGAGTTCTATTCCTGCGTAATTGGTTGATGCTTGCTAAGGGGGCCCACTTAGTGAGTATCTGTAGTTAACTATTTTCTTTCTGTTATTTATTTGTTAGAATTCCATTTCCGTAAGCTATGATGCAAACTCAGTCTTAAACTATTCCTACAGCATAAGGAATCCATCCCTATGACTGTTCCTGTAGCATAAGGCCAGTTCATGGTTTTTGTTTCTAGCAATTGTTATTATGATTCCTACTTTAGTTAAGTGATTTTTAAGTTAGTAAGACTTTACTTCATGTCCCTGTATCAGAATTAGAATTCCTTTTGAGCATTACTTCTATAAAGTTATGGCTAACACCGATTCTTAGTGCACATACAGTGCCGCTCCATTTCAAGTATACGTTCCCTGGTTTGACAAATAAATGAACGACCATAAGAAGATATTAGTCACCTGCTGGAATGTCCAATTCCTAGGTTAGGATTTACCATGACTTCTAGATCCTTTTATGGGTGCGACCAATGAGCACCACTACAATATATTCACATAGTAGGGAGTTCATTTTCCAATTTCCTCTTACCAAAATAAAACACTTATCCACTTATTAATTATGCAAGAACAATACAAACTTCCCAAGAACATGTACTCCCAACATTCATACAATATTTTTTTTTCAAGACAATAAAGTCATTAAACATAATTTTATAATTACAACCGATCACCACATGCAATACATCACAATGCTACATGGAGTAAATCATCAATTCCATAAGAATTCTCACATTCACAATTATTAAGTGATAAATCACCTTACTAAACACATGTGTTAACCACATTTATCTCCTATACATAGTGCAATATCATTACACCGTTTACTCAAAACAAGGTATGCAACATTATCACTTCACAATACATTAAGCATTTTGCACTTAACATCAACATTGAAATGGATTCACTATTCCCTTTTTCTCTAAGCTTTTACTTAATGCAGAATAATCTTCTATTCATATTTATACATGTTCCATCATTATGAATGTAACCTAAGGACTTAGGTTCTTTACCCAAGGTTTGATCTAATAAAACAACCTTCATGAATGCATATAAATTTGCTCATAAGAGAAAAACATACAATAGATTTTAATACACCACACACACAAAGATAGACATCTTCATTAAACCAATGGAAAGAGAGAGAAGGAGAGGGAGGTTTACAATTCTGACACAGGCACAAATGAAAATATGGTTTCATTATCACATAATCACTTTCACACAAATGCATCAATCATAAGAGAGCATGCAAAAAATCTCTATGAACTAACAACATGATCATTCATTTATGTTACCATATTTATAATCTGAATATAACATGCAAAAGCAACTCCAGAACCACATGGGCTACAACCACACTCAAGGCCTAGTCAAGGGTCACAACCCTTACACAATGAAAGAGCCACACATAAAGAATAAAGCTAAATAGAATTCACTTCTTGGTAGGCTCGAGGGTTTAACTAACCCTCACAAAAGCATCCCTCAACAAGACAGGCAAGGGGCAGGAAACAACATCACTTGTTTCCATCCACCACACCCAACACACCAAGTAGGTATCAACCAAAAGCAGGGATCCCAGTGCTGCAACATGGGCTCTATCTCTAACTTTTCCTCTGGCTCTACCTATAGGGCATCCTAAAGGAAACTAGGAACACATCAAAATATGTCATCACAAGGATGACCTATGCACTATACTAAGGCATGAAAGCTAGTCAAACAAGACTATAGAAAATAATTTTACAAGCTCACGCCACACACGCAAAACACAACATAACATAACATAGAAGGCTCATGTATGCTAGAGCTCCCAGTGTGTGAACATGTGCTTTGATATCAGATGTAACATCCCGCCACGCAACCCCGAAGGTTAAGAGCCAAAAGAGGATGAGATAATTTTTTGTTTAAACATAAAGTCTAACACACACATAAAGTAATTACTAACTCGATAAAATGACAACAAACATGGTCAAATATATCCTAAATGACATACTAAAGGAGAGGACTAATCCACTCTCCAGAGAAAATCCAAACGAGAGCAAACCAGACAACTCCAAAAATTTGCTCTGGAACTTGCTGCTTTGCTTCGGAACTTGCAGTTCTGGAGCTCGATACTACGAAACCCACAGTTTTGGAGCCCGATACTACGAAACCTACAGTTCTGGAGCCCGATACTATGAAACCTACTGTTCTGGAGCCCGATGGTCGGGAACCTATTGCTGCAACATACAAAACAACAACATAAGGCTCCGGTGCTCCAAAACCTTAGCAAACAAAAGCATGAAGGAAGATACATATTTATAATTCAAGTATCTACATGAAAATTAAGGAAAGAAAAGCCAATAATAATCTTCATAATACGAAGGATTCTGATACCAACACCGAAACCCATAAACCAAATATAAAACATTCCATTTCTTCTCATTAATCTATATGATTAGATCATCTTTCACAAGAGAGTGCATTAAACATAAAGGAACCAATATGAATACGATAACATTTCCATGAACAAGATACAACCTCAAAAAAGATAAATATACAAAGGCATGTACATGAGTGTGATATGATAAATCAAATACACAAGAGTATAATGGCATAGCCATGAATAAGATACATCAACTAATAGAATAAGTTCAAGAGAGAGAGAGAGTGAATGTCTCCAATTGGTGCTCCCTTAAACTGTACACCGGTCCCCAATGGTGGTGACAATGCCTTCCTACCATGTGGACTCCAGAGAGACCACCCCACCATGTTCGGAGGTAGTCACAAGGCCCAATCAGACACAACAAGACAAAGGTAACATATGGCCAAAACTCACATCATGCATGAAGCAAGGACAAAATACAATAAGGCCAATGCCACAACATGGAGAGGTTCATACCATGATATGTCAGGTACTACACAAGATGACTAAGGTGCAAGATACCAGATGATAAACCGGGTAAGGAGACTCAACCCTGGCCCACATCAACACCTCATAGATGGATAACTCAATGCCCTATAGGTGGATAGGCCTTCTCGAGTGCATCCTTAGCCTTTTCATGTGCTCAAGACCATGCACGAGTAGTCATAAGATTATAAGCAATTTACACCATTTTTGATTCAATCATCACATGCATACATTAAACCAGCTATTGGTTCCTTTGCAGCCACTTACGGGCCACTCTGTAGGGCCACCCTAATGATCTCGACTTAAGCCCATCTCGTCTAACCAAACAAGGGATTCAAACAAAAGAAAATAAAAGGGAAAACCATAATTTTCTGTCCAAGAAACCATTTTAGACAGCCAA
This sequence comes from Sequoiadendron giganteum, assembly GCA_007115665.2. Lineage (NCBI taxonomy): Eukaryota > Viridiplantae > Streptophyta > Pinopsida > Cupressales > Cupressaceae > Sequoiadendron > Sequoiadendron giganteum. Next base: position 412,211,547 of record CM021101.1, read on the forward strand.
GATAAAATTGCTGTAAGAAGACTAATTTAACAGCAAAAAAACATATCATGAAGAAGAGGCATCAAGATTACATAGAAATTCAAAGTGCCCGGATCAAATTTCTGACCTAGACCCAGTTCATATTTTCCTGTTTTAAATTCAAAGCCACCTTCAAATTTTTATTTTAGAATCGAAAGCAAGGTGCTGTTTTGAAAAATGTCATTTTGACAAATTGAACAAGAAATACATACAAAATGAAAAGTGTCCGGAATTCGAATCAGACAAAGACCCAGTTGAGATATGGGTATTTCAAAACATAATGCACTATTATTTTACAAATTTATGGCCAAGAACAAGGTGCTGATTCAAAAATGTCATTCGGCCACGTTTGACAAAAATTCATTAAAAAATAGAAAGGGTCCGGATTGAAAATCGGACAACAAACCATTTGAGATATGGGTGTTTCTACCTGGAATACATTATTATTTTGCATCCATTTCAAGTGGTGTAAGATCAGCAAAGAAAAATGTTTTCAACAAAATGGCAAGAAAATCATAAAAATGAAAATGCTTAGATTTCAATTCTGCCAAAGACCCAGTCGAGATCTTGGAATTACTACATGAAATCCGCTTTTGTTTTAAGATTATCACAGGTGGTTTAAGAGCAACAACTTAAAAAAAAACATTTTAAACAATTTGGGCAAAAACAAAAAGAAATGAAGGAGCCCAAAAATTAAATTTTTCCTTCTACCCATTATGGATTTAAGCATGCACAAAAATATACCATTTAAGAAAATAACACAGCAGCAAAAATAGTGCAAAATAACCATTATCCAACCCCAAGTATTCACCAAATACAAATGGAGGAGTTACTAAGAATGATTACAAATTATAAATGCCCAGAATTGCAAACGAAATTGAAGGCATATCTCAAGCATAAAAAAAGGCACACATCACTAGCCACACCAAGATTCAAGAATAACAAGAAGAATACCTCAATTTATGCCCAAAATGAGGTGGAAAAATTCTCAGCTTGCAAGGCATGGCCAAATTTCAACTCCAGACAACCAGGAGGAAATGACCTCTTCCAAAACAACCATCAGCTGCGCATAATTTTCTTCTCCAATACATTCTCCAAATCCGCTGCTCAAATCTTGGGGTTATTCTCCTCTTTCTCCCAGCAACTAATTTCTTCTTTCCCAAAAGAATGCTCTCACAAAAATGGTCCAAAACAAAGAATAAATATCCAATACCCATCTGTCCATTTTTTAATTTTTTTTTGAAATAAATCTTCCTTCCCAAATTATAAACTCTCAAATTAATAAAATGAAATAAATCATTTAAATTAAATAATCCATTAAAGCTCTCAAATTTAATTAAATTAAAAATCATTTCATATCCAACATTCACAAATGCCTAAGAAAATAATAATTTAAATCCAATATTAAAATACACGAGCTCCCCAAATAGGATTCAAATAAAATTATGAGGACTCACAAAACAGATTATTAAAATTGTTTAAAATTTCCAAATGAAATGTATCATTCTCTTGAATGATCAATAAAATCAATTAAAATGACATATTTAAAATCTCGTGAATAAAACCATTCAAATCTCAAATCGATTAAACACAATGAGATAACAAAAAAATGAAGTCATAAATGAAATCACGAAGAGATTTCAAAGAAACCACATCAAGACACCGACAACCAATATATGGCCACATAAACGATTAATGGAACCAAGACAAAATACTTCAATAAGGCACACCGAAAAACCGCATACAACTCAAAGGTGTTCCAGACATACGACTGAAAGGTGCTCCGGACATTACCGTTAGGTAACCGGATGGTATGACATCAACTCGGAAACACTGCACTAATAAGATACAATGGGCTAGGGTAGGGGACATTTGGCCTGTATGACTACCTTCAGTTACCACCATCAGGGAATAGGAGTATGTTCAGGCCTATGAATCCAGGCGGAGTCGATACTTAGTACCTGCATCACTCCAATTACACATCAAAGTACATATACATATATCATATATCATATAGCTAAAACATGTCAATCATCAGGAAGAGGATCATGATATCGTAAGCCTCTTGGATATGAGTGTTACAAAATCATCCCTTCCTATCCATAATCATACAAAAGAAATGATATCTAAGCATGTAATCTAGCATATTAACTGATCATGATAATCATCAATGTCTAATCTCAATATGATAACATTTATAATTCTAAATCAAAATTAAAATACCATCTTACCCATGCTAGAGTTGGAGAGATGTTATAGCTACTCTAAATTATGGGTGGAAGGAGACTCGTTAAACATCATAAAATATCTACGTGGAACCCATAAGCCTAGTTGGAGTTTCAATCAATTAATTAAGGATGCTATTATAATATTGAGATCTAGTGAGGAAACTTGTGTTTCTTACATATATCAAGAAGGAAATTCATTGGTAGATTTTTTTGCCAATGAAGTTGTTAGAGTTAATGAGTATAGAGCATGGGAGGAGGACTCTCGTATTCCTGAGGCAACTAAGATCTTAATGTAAAATGATGGATTTGGATGAGTTTATGTGGTGGCGTTGTTTTACCATTAGTACCAACTTTATACTCACACACTTTGTAGGTATCGCTCAGCTTGTTGGCTCTCAGACAAATACTTCTTGCCAAGGTTTTCTATTGCTGATTTCTATGAATATGGGAGTTGACCAAAGTATAATTGAGCATCATTCTTGTGTGAGCTTGAGAAAGAAGAAGAAAATATGGAGGGTTCTCCAACATGGGAATTTAATGCTTTTCTTGGAAAGGCTACATGGATATGATCCAAACGCTTCGGTAGATTTTGTTTCATATTAGCACAATCACAAACTCTAGATTAAGGGAATGGTTGTTGACATCAATGAGGAGCTTATTGCTACTATGAATGGGTTGCCTATGGTTGGTCAAAAATTCTTCAAAGACAAGAAGAGTAACAAGGAGGAAATGGATCTCTTCAAAGACAAGAAGAGTAACAAGGAAGAAATGGCTCAATTCTTCAAAGATGATGAACAAAAAAAACTCATCAAGATAGAGGCTTGGGGCTATGAGAGGAAGTCTCTTAAGAAGATATGGGTAGATATAATAGAAATTATAATGCAGTATGTGACACTAGAAGGTAGGTTTAGTGCAATCCTTGGCAATAATTTTACTCTTTTAAATCATTTTAGGCATGGGTTGTTTATTTCCTTCCCTTTCTTTCTCTTGTCCTCCATGGAGGTTTCTGTGTATACACTTAAAAAATAGGAGGGCACTGGTCCTGCATGAGGGCCTTATTTTGTTAACTATGGAGCATGTAAAATCCCTAATTCCTACCACCTCAATTAAGGGTAAGGAGAAGACTCTTAGTGAGGATTCTAGCTCGTTTGGCTCTGATACTAGTGTGGTTGAGGAAGAGGAAAGGAATGAAGAAGGTGAGGATGAGACTTCGTGCCTTGTGGCTACCCCTTCTAAGAAGAGGAAGAAGGGTAACCCTAAAGGAAAAAGGGCAACCAAGCAACTCATTCTGCATGATTGAGAGTCCTAGTCTAATGGTAATGATATAGAGGTGGTTTTTGGGGACTCTAGGTCCAAGCAAAAAGCTATGAACATTGGCTAGATTGATATTAAAGTTGGAGGTAAGGAGGAGGTGTTTCAGGAGGATGTGAGGGAAATGAAGGTCAAGGAAAACCCTACAAGGGCATCTAAGCACATTTCCAAGATGAAGAACTAGGCCTCAAAAGATACGGTAAAGGATACTAAGAAGCTCGAAAAGGAGAAGGTTGTGGAGGAGAAGATGATAGAAATTGATGATTCCCCGGTTCGAAACTCTCCAAATGTGGAACCTGTGGGTGAGAAAATGGTGTAGGAGGAGGGGGATGTTGAACATAAGAAAGTGAAGCCTGAGCCTCTAAAGGTTAATCCCCTATCTAAGGAATTTTCATATCTTAATGATGACACCACCTCAATGTTTGATCTTCTCGACATGGCGAAGGTGGGGGCCACTGACACTTTCAAACTGGAAAAATGGAATCTACAGGAATTCAACAGGGTCAACATCAAAATAAGGGGACTAAAGGAGAATGTGTAGAATATTCTGAAAGGAACAACCTTGGATATTATGATTTATAGAATTGTTGATCTTGAGTTTCCATTCACTGATTTCAAGTCCCTTTGTGAGCAATGCTTAGATGATTTAGAAGCCAAAATAATGGATACCAATGCGTATATCAAGACACTTCTCCATGCCTATCATATTTCTGTGAAGAATAGTGCATATTCTTTGGAGTTCCTATTTCACAATATTAGTGAACTTAGAGAGGACTAGTTGTATTTTTCTGAGTTGATGGAGAAGGATCAAGTGGCTAAAGGTAAAGGGAAAAAAGGTGCAAAGGATGATGGTAAAGGCCCTACTGCTAGAGGGTTGGGTGACTGGAGGAAGTCCTTTGAGGATGAGAAAAAAGAATTTCTAGACATGATCGAGCTCCATAGGAACCAGGAACTTGAGGTTGCCAACACCTTAAGAAGTATGAAGTAGTGTCTTGTTGTCTATTTTTTGTTTGTTTTTGTTGTTGTTGGGTTTTAGTTTATTTCCTATTTATTTTGTTACTTTTTTTCTAATGGTTGTTGCTGATAGTTTAGTGGTATATCTTTGGAGCAACATTTTGTAACTTCCGTGGTTTTGGGTTTTGGGCTGTTGCTGATAGTTTAGTGTAGTATCTTTTGAGCAACATTTTGTACCTAAAGTTGTAAAGGGTTTCGGGTCCCTTCAAAACCCGTTTTTCCCATAAAACCAAAATAATTAACTTTATAGTTAAACATATAGGAATTAGAATTATATGATTATGTTTGTCCCAAGTTGGGAATTTTCACCAAGACGAGGCACAAAAAAGTGGCCAAATGCACAAAACTAAGCAAAACATGCTTGTGTTTTGAATAAATTCAAATAACACGCTCATGTTATGGCTCAAATTTTTTGCCATAACACAAGTGTGTTATTTGAAAACATAACACACATACATTATTATGAAAGGAAAACATGTACGCATTTTTATGAAAACAAAACATGTGTGTGTTTTTATGAAAGAAAAAGGCATACACTTTTTATGGAAGAAAAAGGAGTACTTGCTTTTTATGAAAGAAAAGGCATACACATTTTTATGAAAGAAAAAGGAATACACATTTTTTATGAAAGAAAAAGTAATACACATTTTTTTATGAAATCAAAATGTGTACGTGTTTTGCTCAATAAATTTATAAAAAAAACCTATCATTTTTCTCACTCACGGTCTGTGTTTTCTATAATGATTTTCTTTCCCTCAAATCTACATAACGTGAACGTGTTTTTCCCTTTGCAACCTAGCTTCATAATGCCATTCCAAAGAAGAGGTAAGTGATATTTTTTTTATTAGATTTAAATTTTATTTGCATTAGAAAATGGGCTATTTTTTTTATTTATGAATTTCATGTTTTTTTGAATTATATAATATATCATGTAAACCCTAAGCCACGACCAAATTTAAATGATGAATTGCTTGAGGAAAACCTTAGGATTCCCAACCCTCCTCCTACCCCTCCAACAAACCCTGAACAAAGCCAAGATGGTTTGTTAAGGAATCTAGAGAAAAAAAAAATTGCAATTCATGAATTAGTTTCAAAATTGAGGGGTTCAACATCAAACCAACATCACCAATCCCTTGCCTCAATATTGGAAGCCATGATGACAAATGTTGAAATAGTCACAAATCAAATAAATCAATATAAAAATTATAGAGATTCATGTAGTAAATATTATGTAACAAAATTGTCCTATGATGAAGTGAAAAATAAAGACATAGGCAAATAAATCATATGTCTTCTTTTTATGGATCTTAGAACCAATGAGCATATTCCTCCAAATTCAAATTCATTTCCAATACATTGGTGTAATCATGATGAGATAAGAAATAATTTTTGGGAGATGTGGTGGATGTTCTTTGACCAACCTCCATGTAATAATTATGAGGTACTGCTATATTTTATAAGAAAATTATACTATGAGTTTATCCTTCATCAAATTCCTAATTATTTTGATATGAGGGAGTTTCAAGGTAGAGGTGGAGGCTCTACCCAAAATAGACCAAGAGCTCATTGGGTAGATAACCGTGAACATCGAAGAACACTAGCACAAAGACCTATTTATCATGTGATGGTTCTAGTACCCATTAGGGAGAGTATGGAGGTGTAGACTCTCCATGCAGTTGCTAGCTTGATAGACACCATTATAGAGCATGACACACAAATATCTCAGCCTTTTGCCTCACAGGATGATGCAACAACTCAACCATCTATCTCTAGTTCACCTAGCTCTCATAAATGCCCAAACTATTGTAATATATGCTTTGGGAGAGGTAGCGGTGCAAAGGGTGCAAATGGCTCCACTTCCCATGTGTGTTCTCATAGTCAGTATAGATGTCATGGGAGTAGCAGGGGTCATTAGGGTGGTGCATCATGTAATGTGGTGATGATAGATGAGTTGTTGAATGAGATGTATGTTCATCAAATGCAGGTATGTTGATTTGAATTTATAACATTTTATCTATTAAATGCTTAAAAATTATAAATGTAAATATATTTTTAATTATACAATTGAATTAAACTAATGCAAACATTATTTATTTTAGGGTGTAATGCTAGAGTTTGGTACATTATCGAGCATTCCTGCAAAAACTTGTACACTTAAATTTGTATCAAAGATAAAATTTGTATAATATATCAAAATAAAATAATACTTTCTATTCAAAATAATGTTTAATAATTTAAAATACAACTTTGTATAGAATAGGTGGGAATAACATCACCATTTAGGACACATGTTGCCATAGATGCTTATGCCATTGGATTTCAACAGGTAAAATATAACACATTTAACTTTGTTTTTGTAAATTCCAAATTTGTTGTGTTATATGTATTTGTGAACTTTTGAGTTTATTCTATTCTTGTTTGTTTCATTGATGAATACAATAGATACACCTCATGACATAAGAGAAAATGTAGAAGTTGGTGTTATTGCAGCAATTTCATTGTCAATGTTCTTAATTTAGGTATGAGTATGAATATATATGTTTAATAATGTTTATTGTGTCAATTGATATTAGTATACCTATCAAAAATAATTGATAAATATGTATTTGTTATGTTATAGATGGATGTAAACACCCTTGTGCGAGGATAAACATCTCCCGATGATGTCATAGACAAGAAGAATTAGGCTACATTATGTTGTGAGTATAATTTTTTTACAGTTTTTAACTTTGGAATAATATCTAATTTTATATTTTGTATGTATTGACCTTGGGCTACAAAATATCGAGGAGCACAAGAGATCAAAATGACACAAGACACCGACTATTAGTAGTGATCAAAGTTCAATTAGTCAGGCTAAAAGAGGCCCAATGTTTTAGAAATAGTGTTCAATATTCATAGATGAACACATTTTGTATGCCTATACATGGCACAAATATATAACATTTTTGGTGTGGCTATATGTATCAATGATATTTTGTAGACTGAAAGATAATACATTGGCCTCATGGCATTGCATGACATTTGTGCACCATCATGATGGTATTATATGATATTTTGATCATATTTTGTGTGCCCTAATGATGGCATTGTATGACATTTTGATGATATTTTGTATGACCTCATGGTCTTATGGAGATCAATTTATATAAATATTTTATACGTAAATTGGTAGCTTAAATGGTTTAAAATTTTCTCATAATTTTCTTAGCCCCAAGTGGTGTATGTATGAATCATATCCCATATCCAAATTTTAATTTTTGGATCTAAAACATAGAAAAATGTGGATGTGATTTTGTGAGGGTTTAAACACACTTACACCTTCTCTCTTTTCATTAGAAAAAGATATCTCCCAAAGGTAGGATTGAATTTTAACCTTGAGGTGAGTCAACCCTATTGGGAAGGATATGTTGTTTTCTTATGATAGAAAATGACTGAAATGCACTTTTGGGAGATGAAAATAAAATACCAAATGAACTCAATTATGTGATGTGAAACTTGAAATGCAGAAATTAAGGATAGCACAAAAAAAACAACAACTTTTAGTTAGATCTGAGAAGGGAAAAATGACATGTACTAGGCTCCAAAAATGGGTGTTGAGTGTCCTATACAGACTCATTCGCCCTAAGGTGAATGTGTCTTTGTACAAGGCTTTTCCTCAGCTTTAGGGGTCCTCTGATGCAAGAGCTGAGCTTCTGTTTGCCCTAAGTTTCACTGTCAGAAAGTCATAAATAATTTTGGGATCTAAGTTTTTGTGGCTTGATAACTTTGATGAAAAATTTGATAACTTTGTAAAATTGCTCCTTTGATCAATCTTCAATCCTTCTTCACCTATAAATCTACACATACACAGAGAGAGGGAAACATGTTTATTTTTGGGTGAATAGGGGTTTTCCTTGGTCAAAAATTGGTTTGGTAATTTAAACCTTGATAATGAAATAATGACAAAATAAAGGAATTTGATGAATGAACAATGTTATGTCACAACTCACAAAACCATTAATGGATTCCCTTAGATGATTGAAGTATAACACATCACTCTAAGGATTGGATCTTGCATGAAACGGCTTGATTGGATGCTTGATTTGACACTTGATTTGATGCTTGAATGCTTGAAACCTAGATCACAATGTTAGCTCCAAAACATGACATGAAGATGCATAAAATTTGACATGATGATATGATCTTGATTGTTTTTTTAGATGACTAATAAATTTTCTCTTCAATGCTCTTGACAATAATATTTTCTCATATGAAAGTTGCCTTAATACTAGATGTTTTGAATTGATAAAATAACTATATTTTTAAGTGTTTATCTAATTTTCTAAAAAATATATTCCAAAATCCAACAATTGAAACTTGAATTTGAATAATTAAAATGTCACCAAAAACATATTAAAAATTGGGTTTTGGCACTTAAGGAGAACCCATTTTCCCTTGGGTGAATGGGTCTTGGGACCTAAATCCAAGACACACAATTTATAAGGTGTTTAAAATAATGTTAGAATTTGTTTAATTTTGGCCCCCCTTTCAAAAATAGGAATAATAAGGCTTAGCAATGAATAATTTAGGCAATTAGAAGCTTAATTAAGTCTAATGCAAACATTGTGTGAAAATGTAAAGGAGTACATTTTTCTACACTATAGAATCTAATTGCCTATCATGTCACAAAAATTTAACACAACATCAAATTCATCACCTTATCAAAAATAAATAATTAATAAAGACAAATATTTCCTAACAAACATTGATCTAAAAGTTATATTTACAAAGTGTAATGCAAGAAAGACAATAATGAATAAGTTAACGGTAATGTATTTAAATTTTAAATATTATTTATCAAAATTAAAATTACTGACCACTAGATGATGAGAATATTATACATTCTTTAGGGTTGTCCTACATTCTTTAGGATTGTCCTACGTTCATTAGGATTGACCTAGGTTCATTAGGATCTCCTAGGTTTAGTAGAATTTTCCTACATTCATTATCAACTCATTTGTGGCACTTAGAATTATTTTTTGTTAACATACATGGTCATGTAAGATAAATCCATAGTAACCTATCTCACTTTTTCAAGACTCCAACCCATTTGATCGTGGCGACAAGTTTTTAAATGTTGCAAAAATCACCATACACATTCAATGAAAAGTTGTAATGTTGCATAAAATTCATTCCATTTATCATAGACTCAAACCATCAGCTCCAAAATGTTTGGGTGGGTGGGTTTATTCTAGGAAAGGTCCTATTTCACACCCCAACATGGTGGATCATTCCAAGCTATATTGTATCGACACTTTCTCTTAAGAGCCCCAAATGCCAAAAAGTGGTGAACTTTGACAAGATTTTTCTCAAAAATATGGCACTTAGAATTTTTTGATTGAAGATATAGGGTCATATAGGGTCCCTCTATAATAACCTCTCTCAATTTTTCATATCTCCAATCCATTTGGCTTTGGTGACAAATTTTCACATGTTGAAAAAAGCATCAAATGCACTCAATAAAATATCGTAATGTTGCATAACTTTCATTTCACTCGTCAAGCAACTAGACCGATAGCACCAACATGTCTGGGTGGGCAGGTTTACACTAGGAAAGGTCCTATTTCACACCCCAACATGCCAAATAGTTCCAAGCTACATTATACCGATGCTTTCTCTTAAGAGCCATAAATGCCAAAAAGTGGCAAACTTTGATGAGTTGTTTCTTGAAAACCATGGAACTTAAAATTTTTTTATCTAAAGGTATAGGGTCACATCATGTCCCTCTACAATAACCTCTCCCACTTTTTCATATTTCCAATCCATTTGGCTGTGGTGATAACTTTTTGCACGTTGAAAAAAGCATCAAATGTATTCAATGAAAAGTTGCAATGTTGCATAATTTTATTTCCACTCATCGTGTAGTTGAACTAAAAGTTACAACACATATGGGTGGGTAATTTTATGCTAGGAAAGGTCTTGTTTCACACCCCAACATGCCGAATAGTTCTAGGCTACATTGTACCAATACTTTCTCTTAAGAGCCAAAAATGCCAAAAAGTGGTAAACTTTGATGAGTTATTTCTCAAAAACTATGGCACTTACAATTTTTTTGTCTAAAGGTATAGGGTCACAGAGGGTCCCTCTATAATAACCTCTCTCATTTTTTCATATCTCCAATCCATTTGGCTGTGGTGACAACTTTTCGTACGTTGAAAAAAGCGTCAAATGCATTCAATGAAAAGTTTCAACATTGCATAAATTTCATTCCACTCATCACATGGCCAAACCCATAGTTCCAACACATCTAGGTGGGTTGGTTTATGGTAGGAAAGGTCTTTTTTCACACCATAGCATGTGGATAGTTCTAGGCTACATTGTATTGATGCTTTCTCTTAAGAGCCATAAATGCCAAAAAGTAGTGAACTTTAAAGAGTTGTTTCTAAAAAATTGTGGCACTTACAAATATTCCATCTAAAGGTATAGGGTCATGTAGGATCCCTCTACAATAACCTCTCTTAGTTTTTCATATCTCCAATCCATTTGGTTGTGGTGGCAACTTTTCACATGTTAAAAAAATGTCAAATGCATTCAATAAAAAGTTGCAATGCTGCATAAATTTCATTCTACTCATCATGTGGCCAAAATGATAGTGCCAACACATCTAGGTTAATAAGCTTTTACATTAAGTCATGGTAGATATCAGCTCACCAAGCTACAAAATGACTAAAAAGAGATACTACAAATGATTTTTTTTTATAGTTTTTACATCAAAGATTATATATAATGATCCATGAACAGTGAGTATACTAAGTACTATAGATTATAAACAAAAATTAACAAATTTTTGCATCAGGGTTGGGTTTGCTAGTTGGCAGCATTTTTTTTGGCCTCATATTACTCCCTTTTGACCCCTCCACTATTCTCACAATTCACATCTCTATTTGGTTTGGTTACTGAAAAGGAATCACTCTCCTATTGAGCATGGTGATAGGGATCCCTATGTCTCAGTTGCCTCCCCCCTGTTGCTTTGTTGTTGAAAGCTCTTTGGAATTAATTGAATTCCCTCAAGAAAATATCCATTTCTTTATTTTTGAGTTGACAAGCATGAACACACCTTACATCATCTCTACTAATTCTAACCGAACCCTCCCTGCAAAGATTCACAAACTTGGGCAAGGAGACCTCAATGTGGAGAGATACCTGCAATGCAACTATGAGAAGAGTGAGTCTCTTTAATGAATCAATAAGTACCATCTTGCAACCCTTAAATTTATCATCATTTCTTGCTTTCCAAATGTGCCACATGATTTTAGTAGACAAGAAATTCCAAAAAAAATACATTCCTTACTCATTTTTTTATAATACATCAACACATTTTTCCAATTGATTATATCATTATCCCAAATATTCAAATTATAACAAAAAAGCTTCTATATTTCTCTAGCATAGAAATAGTCAAATTGAATGTGTACATCAGACTCCGAGGTGCAACAAATGATGCAAATATCAATATAATTCATGTTATATTTAAAAGGAATTCTTTGAAGTATAAAAAGCCATTTAAAATTGGCCTTTTAAGGCTCAAAAATGATATGCCGAACATAAGAAAAAACCTTTTTCCATTTTTTATCATTTAAGGAAATACCCCAAAAATGATTTAAATTTTCAAAGACAACATTATTACAAACCATATCCTTATAGATTCTTTTAGCCTTGAGGTCAACAAGATCTCCCCTATCCTTCCATATAAGGTCATTGTCCAAATCCATCACCTTCTCCATGTTTGAAGGGAATTTGAACTCTTTGCATGCTTCTAGTAGGGTGGAGTGGGTCCTTATATTGGAAGTGAGGAGATCAAATTCAATTGTGAAAGCATCCTAGTTTTTAATAATTCCTTATAGTTTAAGGTCCTTTAAGCTTATCCCACTATGCATTTTATCTAAGAAGAACCACTCCCACTTAACTGAATGTTTCTTCTTATTCCCTTTACCATCTGACTAGAGAAAGCCCCTTATTTTTTTCTAGATTTCGTTAATCTAATAGCTAAAGAAAAATAAAACTGATGCAAAGTAGATACTATAGGAGGATAAAACCTTTTGACACACCTGTATCCTTCTTGCCAATGAAAGGTATTTCTTGTTCCATTTTTTCCAGTTTCTTTTCAATTTTGGTACTGATCTAGTTCCACATTTCCTTTAGATTAGGGCTTATAGAAAAGGGTATTCCTAAATACCTCACTTTCATATTAGGGCCACCCCACTAATAGTCATAATCATTCACCCATTCTCATGGGGAGTCTTCCCACCATACAGAAATAGATTTAGAATTGGATACATTTGCTCTAGAAGCTTGGAAAACAACTCAAGATTCCTCGTCAATGAGTCCATGTTGTCTTTTTCCAGCTCTATGAAAAGAGAAGTGTCATCAATGAACTACACATTGATCAATTCATTATTATCTAGGAGTTTAATGGCTTTAATCCTTGGTTAGAATGTGTGGTCTCTAAACAAGTAATACAATGCATCCAAAGCAATCACAAAAAGGGTTGGTGCCAAGGGAAATCCTTGTCAGATGGACCTCTCTAGCTTCACTTCTGCAAAACCCATTCACATCTACTTGGGCAGAGGCATCCCTTAGGAGGGTATCCACCATTTTTCAAAACCCAATGGGGAAGCCAAAAGCCTTGAGGATTGATTTTAAAAACTGCCACTCCACCCTGTCATAAGCATTTTCAAAGTCAAGCAACAACATTGCCACATTTTTCTTAGAAACCTTAACCCATTTCATAGCTTCCCAACTTGTTAAGTGTTATCACTTAGGACTGAACCCTAGCTAATTAAGAAACTTATCCATCTAGTGTAACATGGAAACATCCTCAAGCTATGGGTGGCTCAAATTGAGGATGAATCTCCAGAGCGGGTTGGTGCCCTTGATGAATCACCTAAACTACATAAAAATCCAAGGAAAAGGGATAGAGAGATTGCTTGAAACTAAAAAATATTTCCTAAGAGGTGATACACCAAAATATTTATGTTTAACTACTGCAATATATCACAATATGACTCAGTAAGGTTTTGACTTGTTCACAACTCAGATCAAACCATGAAGCACATAAATATTTCATATGAAGGTGCTGGTTTCAACTTATTGAATGAAGGAAAATAGGTTTCACAACTTTAGTCAGCTGCAAGTGACACACAACATATGACTTACACTTAGACATGTATCATTTGGAAAAATATTATATAAAATAGGACAAAAGGATTGAAAACTCCAATCAGAACTAATCATATACCAATTCATTTGTAATAATGTGCAACAAAAGAATATTGAGAAAGAACTTGTGTCATCATTTTATTAAATAAAAAGGATTGTTTTACAATGCTTTTTAGAATTGAGTTACAAGGTTAATCTCTTTTGTTGTGAGCATGAAAAGAAAGCAAGAACTAAAAAAAAGAAAGGCCTAGAGATGCCTTTATAAAGAATTCAAATTTTAAATCCATATTTGATTTGATTTGAGAAAGAGAATCAATCACTCAACTTGATTGAAGTTGATTTCTGACATTGATTGTTACAACCTTTTTCAAATTAGCTTCTAGGTTGAAGAAAACAACTGATTTGTAAAAATAGACACCCTTCTTTGTAGCTAAAGATGATTGAAATGTTTCCCATTTTGCATTTTAACTCTTCCTTAATCATTTAACACTAACAAAATCCTACAAATCAGGACCCTTGAGTAGTGTTTGCAGCCTAAGAAAAGTTTCCTTGGCAGAAAATCCAACCTTGTTATCAAACCTCTAAAATCTACCCCTTAAATCAAGCAATTACCCCCGGAAAATATCCTCAAATTAGCAATTTCACATTTGATTTCATAATGCAACTTTGCTCATATGTATCATTTCAAAATATGATTCCACACTCAAGGCATAAAACATGAGCACAACTGGAATTATAATCAAAGAGAATTAATAGTAATCACTTCTCTTCCAACAAACCATTTGTCATCTTTTGATGTCTTGAGAACTTTGACAAAAAATTGCTTATGATGCTCGCGAACCAACCCCTTTGCAACATGTGTGGCAGAGAAGAAAACCTGACTGGAAATTGTGCACTATCATATATGTTGCATTTATCCACCATGAAGAATGCATTGCCAATCCTCATTGCCATATATTTCATTGTCAAGAATTTGTCCTACATCTTTGTGTCTTCATAATGAAATCCCTCTATCTCTCTCAAGGGTTGTCAATCAATAAAATCATGAATGTAGACACTAAAATTGGTCTAGGCCCGCGAGTACCATTTTTGACATAATTTCTAAGTGTCCATGGTCACGATTAAATAATGTTAATTATTCAATTACTTTCTACAGTCACCTTTCTGCTATTAATTAAATAACTTGAATTATTTAATTAATTCATTATGATCTTTATTCAACCTTGATTAATTAAATAAATCTTATTTATTTAATTACGTCACTAATTAATTAACCCCTTTTCTAAATTAAATAATTTATTATTTAATTTATCCTTTATCACATTTTCAGAATATAATTAAATATTCATTTTTGAATCAACCTTTTCGACAGTCAATTAAATAGATCTTTATTTATTTAATTTAATCTCCGAATTTCGAATATTGAATTAAATAATCATTTAATTCATGAATCTTATTATTCTTCGAATATTCCTCTAATTAGACAATCGCCTAGTTATCTAATTATTCACTCATCACTTGACTCGAGATCTATTTGAATCAATCAGTTATTTCAATTTTGATCGTCTTTGCGAAGAGACTCTCTGTCATAACCAGTTATTTATCTAGTTAAGACTCTTATGCATGTAGATATTTATTAATTAAATATATTTATTTAATTAATTAATTAATTTATGTGTGCATTCGAACAGATTGTTATCTTTATTCTATCTTTATCCTTTTCATGCAAACATTATCCTTCTAATTTTTGAATACTTTCAACTAGAGATTAAATCATTATTTAATCTTGATCTCTATTCTTAGGTTTTGTCACTCATGTTAGTACTAACACTTATCTCAATGCATGTCAAATCTTTTAATCTGAATCATCCGTCTATCTTTTGATCTTAGTCTCTCATTTGAATGATCAATTTCCTATAAATTGATATGGCTTTCATCATTTCAACTCCTCCCAAAATGAATATACTTTTGAAAGCAACTTGTTAATCTTTGATATTTTGCTATAATCACATACATCAAGGCTATACTTGCACACATACTAAAAATATGAGGGCAATAATACTATCACGACGAAATGGAGAAGGACAACATAGATTATTCATGGAGTTACATCAATCTTTGGTGAGATTGTTTTATGTTTTAGCTTTTCCTTTGTTCTTTGTTGTTTAATGTAGGATAGTTTTAGATTAATGCTTTGTATTTCTTTAACCTCTTTGCTTTTCTAGTTTTTCCTATGTTACAATGAACATTTGAACACTACAATTTCCTTTCCCTTTGAGACTGCTCCTCTTATTTGGGACTATGTGGATTATCAGCCTCTAACATCATACATCACACTTTACTACCTTATGAAAAATAATGATGACTATCCATTTTTCAAGAAAAAGGTGATTGTGTAAGGACCGCCAAAGTGACTATCTCTAATCATTTATTTACATAGTCAATGAGACATCATGACTATGGCTCCATTGTAATTACCTTGACTTCAAAGGCTCACCATTCTGTCCTCAAACTATGATAGTCTTGAGGATTAAAGAATGGTTTCTACCTCTTATTGTCTTATACATAGAGGAGAATCCATTGATTAACGCCCCCAAACACTGTATGAGGCTACCCATGTGTAAAAGAAAGCATGGCTACATTCAATTGACTACCCCAGATTTGAATCTTCCATTATCACTACAATTTAAGTAATTCCAATAGTATGCACTCATAACACTGATGTCTTCAAGGCACTTCCATAAAGATTTGACAGTGAAAACCCAAGCAAGATTGACTTCCCCCTCAAAAAATAGTGAAAATGATGGCAAGATTTCCCCCAACTATGATCTAATGTGTCATTTGCAATGTTGAGAATCATCATCTTGGATTGTTATCTTAGAGGAAATATTGTCACTCATATCTGATTAAGGAATGAATAGCAAGTGAATCATAGTTACATAAACACCCTGCACTGGCTGTATAAGCAACAAAGGTATTGAATAGGGTTTGAAACTATCTTTAACGTCAACAATGAGAGACTTGTCACTGCCTCATCAAGAATACTATATTTGTCTCATACTCCCCTTTGTTATGAATCAAAACGTAATAATGCACCCTTCCTACCCTATATACTTGAGATCTCATGCATTATGTTCACATTGTCAATGGACTGTGACAAAAGGTCTGCATCATGTATGGCTTACCTTGTGACTATGTTGTCAACAATAAGCCTGTAATTGTACCTTACTCACTGGGCAGGGTCTAATCTTGACTGCCTTGTTGTTTGCTATTAGAAGCTTGATATCAAACTCCCTTTAACATGGCTGCCACCTACATAGATATGTCTTTATGAAATTCAAAATAACATCACTAAATTGGAGCTTGTAGCACATATGAAGATCAGAAGCAAAGGCATTCTATGATGGAAAATTGTCTTTAGTTATTGGCATATGATTCATTGCCTTTTAAACTACCTTTTGAGAAGCATGCCACCAAAAAATTGCCTCCCTTTGAAGAATGACAAGGGATTGAAATTGTATCCTTCACTTGCTCAGTCAATCCTCCATGAGACAATGATATGAACCTCTAAATTATAAAACTCAAAGCACTTTCACCAAGCAAAACTACTACCCTTGCCATTACTATCATAATCTCCGCAACCTACTTCTAGATCTCACTTGCATAAAGAACAAGGAAATCACTATGCCTATATAATGGATTTGCACTACATTTCCCATCACTATGATTTAAATGACATGCATGAAATACAAGAATGATGTAGCAAGTGCTTGCTTTGATCGGGGGTAAAAGCATAAGAAAATTTAAGAGCATATCTTTTGTTTGCCTCCTTAAACACAACAATATGCTCAAACTTCATGATAGTTATTGTCTTCTCATCATTATTCATTATTTATGCTCAAGATACCCTTCACTTTCTTTTGAGATTTCACTCAGAATATGAACTTAAATGACACTATGACCGTTCTTCTATGCAAACTACTACCCCTACAACTGAGATATCATGTTTTAATATCATGGCTATTATTGCGAAAGTGCCTAGCATTAGGGATATTGACATTGTACACAACCATGCATGGTACACCTTAAAGTAATAAAATCTATATTCACAAGATCAAGCCTAAGACCACACTGTCATACTTTATGTAGCCAACTTTATGACAGTGCCCTCATATGTATCTCAAATTTATGACTTTGAGCTCTATAAAGGACTAAACAAAGGGTTAGAAGCTCTACTATCAACCATCAATCTTGATAGTAAACTGCCTCTTCCATCTCTATTTGAGCACATATCTTGGACAATGGGAGGTAGGGTTTTGAAATCAATGAGGCTCACCACATGACATTCAAAAATGACTACTATCTTACATTTAATTTTCTCACTATGGACCACATAATGCTTGGATGTCACATTAACCTTCCTGTGATTGACCATGAAGACATCAAACTACAAATTTCTCTCTTCATAGCAATATATCCTAAGGTTTTCTCTTTATATTGTGATTTCCCCTATAATGATCATGAAGAAGATGACTGATTTCAACCTTGAGATTCTACAACATTAACCAATGAATGACAATGATCTTCAACTCATGATAGTGAGGGATCATCTTGGGTTTGAATAGTTACTATGACCTGGACATTGTTTATATTGATAGTGACTATCACATCAATATCCTCAGAGAAAACAACACCACTTATGCTCACAACCACTATAACATTATCAAACCTCACAATGATTTGATTATCATCCCTTGGAAAGAAGGTTATATCTTCATTTTGACACATTGTTACATTAATCTCCATTGGTTAATTGCTTATTGCTGCCTCATAAAAAATGACATAATGGCTCCAAAAGGAATGAAGTAAAACCACCATCCCTGACACAAAGCCTTTGTTCCCTTCCAACACTCTTTCAACCCTAGACTCCAAAACATGATATCTTGAAAACACTATCCAATAGGTAAATTTTCAAGGATTAAAAAATCAGAAAGCTCTTACATATTGCTTCCTCTTCATGACACAAAACATGGCTCTAGTGGGCAACATTTCAAATTGAAAATGTATATCAAACACAAAGACAACCCTAGCTCATGGGTATAAGGAAAAAACCTACAAATAAATGTAGAAGACATTGATATGCAAGCACAAGAGGCAAGAACACCCTCTTTTATTTTTGCAACTTATAAAAGAAACAACAAAACTCTAGAAAGATTGAAAAATGCAGAAAAGAGGCCAATAGAACAACCAATCATGCAAATGAAAGCTAAACATGCTCAAAAATGCTGCCATGACATTGCTCCATGATCTTAGCTAGGTGAAACTCAGATGATTGCCCAAAATCTCCATAAGATGTCTCTATGATGTAGAAAACAAGGGAAATGATGTTCATTCTAAAATGTAGAGGCTACAATAAAACTTCCCTCTCAAAATCTTAATCTTTCCCTGAAGAGACTGTGCTATTTTCAATATTTTTTCCATAACCAATGAAAACTACTTGTTTGGAAAGAAAGCGATGTGAGTTTCCCTCCTTTGCTTCAAAAATCAAACTTTAGCTTTCTATTGCTTATTTTCACGTGGCTTTCAATAAAACAATCCTCTAAAAAACATAAAATGCCTTTTCATAATGTTCTATTATAAAATACATGCCTTTTTTTTTGCAAAGTATAACATAAGGTCTAAACACCCTACAAAATATGAAATGGACTCAATGAAATAATCTTTAATGTAAAAACCATTCCCTATACAAACCTTGGGTTTAAGACCAAATGATTAAAACTTGGGAAATATTGGAAACTTTACAAAAATGGAAGACATTTTGACACCATAGGATATTAATTAGGTTTACAAAAATACAAATTAGGTTCATACCTAATTTGGATTATCTGGGAGTTTAATGCCTTTAATCCTTGGTGAGAATGTGTGGTCTCCAAATAGGTAATACAATGCATCTGAAGCAATCACAAAAAGGGTTGGTGCCAAGGGAAATCCTTGTCAGATGGACCTCTCCAACTTCACTTCTTCAAAGAGTGACCCATTCACATCTACTTGGACAGAGGCATCTCTTAGGAGGGTATCCACCATTTTGCAAAACCCAATGGGGAAGCCAAAATATTTTAGGATTGATCTTAAAAACTACCACTCCACCCTGTCATAAGCCTTTTCAAAGTCAAGCAACAACATTGCCACATTTTCCTTAGAAACCTTAGCCCATTTCATATCTTCCCAACTTGGTAAGAGATTCTACAAAATATACATTCCCTTGATGAACCTAGTTTGGGTGGTGCTAATGAACTTTGGAAGAATGCTGACCAATCTCAAGGCTAGTACCTTGGCAAAAATCTTATAGGACACATTCAATAGGGTGATTGGCCTCCAATTTTTTACTAGAGTTTTTCCCCCCTTTTGGAAGGAGTTTGATAACACCTTTGTTTATGGTGCTCTCTAACAAGCCATTATTCAAGGCTTCCTCATACACCTATAGTAGATCCTCACTTACCCAATTTGAGAAACAATTATAAAATTTCATAGGAAAACCATCATACCTCGACGACTTGTCATTATTCATGAAGGATATGAACCTTTGAATCTCATCCCTAGTAAGATTTGAAGAGAGCTTTGAAGAGTCCTCATCTGAGATCTTCCTATGGATAAGCCTTTCTATAAGGCTCCTTGCAGTGTGACAACTTTATCTCTCACCTTTTGATGTGAAGAGCCCCTTAAAAAAGGATTGAAACTATTTTAGAATTTCCTCCTGGGAGGTGAGCATTCTCTCCCATCCCAAATTTGATCAATCTTCTCTTTAGCATTTTTTTTTAGATACTTGAAGAAAAACTTGGAACTCTTGTCCCCAACATTTAACCAATTTAGCTTGGCTCTAATTTTAAGCTTATTAACTTTCTAGGGCTAAAATTTCCTTAGAATATCCTTTACTTTATTCAATTCCTCACTTAACTTAATATCATTGGGAGCCTATTGTAATTTGGATTCAGCCTCAAATAGGTGTTCTTGGTGTTCATTTTCTTCCCTCCTATAATGAAGATCCCTCTTTTTTCCACTTTTCTGAAAGAGCTTCCTCCAAGACTCCACATTCATATTCCATATTTCAATGTTTGAGGCATCCTTCAGCATCCACTTATTAATTTATCTGATGGAGGTGATAGCCTCATTACAATAAACATCTTTTAGAAGGAGGGTAGGAAGAAGACCAATTTATTTATTGATTATTTTAATTTTTCCTAGCATGTTGACAGGTTGGCCTTTATGGGATGGTGATCTGAAAGTGTGTAAGGGTAGACACACACTTTAATGCCCTTTTCATTAGGAGTAAAATTAAAGAAGTCCCTATTTGCATAAAAACTATCAAGCCTACAATAGATTCTGGTACCTCCTTTATGCGCATTACACCAAGTACATACCAAATCCCATTACACTCTTCCTTACCCCTTTCCATGGGACCCTCTAG
Source organism: Sequoiadendron giganteum (assembly GCA_007115665.2). Taxonomy (NCBI): domain Eukaryota; kingdom Viridiplantae; phylum Streptophyta; class Pinopsida; order Cupressales; family Cupressaceae; genus Sequoiadendron; species Sequoiadendron giganteum. The sequence goes on from CM021101.1 coordinate 412,232,784, forward strand.
ATTGATTTTATGCTTGACACTTTACCAAAAATTCCTTTCATTTCCCTTATAAGACATGTCAATTGTAGTGCCCCTCCATTCTCACCATGGATGTGCAGGTAGTCAGCTTTGGAACTCGAAGATGAAGGTAAAATAATAGGGATAATTAAAGGTATGTGCTAACGATGTTAAGTAGTTGATCTGTTTTATAATACAGTATATGATGTTACAAGATGTTATGATGTATTATATGATGCTTTTAAATTCTATTTAGGGGTGAAGGGAAGGATGTTTTATTTCTCACTTGTGAGAACCCTTTGATGTTTTGATTTTCCTTTCACTAGGTATGTGATGAATATATATATATGCAAAGATGTTTGTGTGTTGCAAGTTTTAGGTACCAGGCACCGACTCCACCTGAATTAGCAGGTCTGAGCATGCCTTAAACCCAATGGAATAGTTGTTCAGAGATAGCATTTGGTCCCCTAGCCTAGCCATCATCCTCAAAGAGTATGAGTATCTGGTCTGTCACCTCGTCAGTGTGTTGCCTGTTGTCTGCAGTCAATTGGTCTTTTTTTTCGACCTTGATTATGGTTAGGTAATTGTTGTTTATATTTGGTTTGTTTAATTTAAATTTTTTTGGAAAGTGTTATTCTAGTTAATTAATATATTAAAATAAATTATTAAGTCAAAAGGTACTTTGATAATTAATATAAATATATTTATTAAAATTATGAAATGGCACTATTACTTAGTTGTTCACCCTCCTCTTATGCACCAACCTTGCTGATTATAGGTGCTTTAATGATAGTTTTCCATTTTCCATGTGGTCATTCCGCCATGGTGCACACATTAAGGTTTAAATCTATATTTTATTTTTTCTTGCTGCAAATGCGAATTGCATTAGATTCACCATTGGGGACTCGATGCTCAATCTTGCATTTGATATTCAGTGGTTATGCCTCCAACTTGATAGTCGATACTTGCATGTCGACCCCAACTATAAACTGCAAACTTTATGAGCTTTACTTTTCACTGCAAACCATTTCATTAGCCATAGTGGAGTCGATGTATTCGTTGAACATTGTATTCGACCTTTGATGCATTTTTGGTGTGAATGAAATTCGATGGATATTTGTATGTTGATCTTCTGAAACCAACACAATCATATTTATTAGAATGTTCATCAAACTCTCCACCTAGTTTGGCTATCAAACCATTTTAGGTTCATATTTAGCTATCACTGAAATCTTGTAAACTATATTCTTTTTTAGAATTTCGATCTATTGTCTTCCATGATCAAAATATCACTTTAAAATGTAGTTTAACTAGTTAAATCTACTATGAAAGATATAGTCGTCACCTATTAAAAATGTAGTCTTTTATGTTCTAAAATTGTGTATCTTAATTACCTCTTTTGTACTTGGTTTATAACTTAGGAATCTACAACTAAGACTATTAGTTTAGGGTTTTCACTCATTGTGGTATACACTTATGGGGAATTTATGATCATGTAATCAAATGATTTGGGCATTACAATTTTATCACTAAAACCATCATCGATGGTCAAAGAGATCTTCAGGGTTGGGGTCGGGGTTAGGGTCGGGGGAGGGGGGAGTGTTCTTAATGCCTTGGTTTTAATTGATTCTATGTTGTTAATCGGTTTAGAACCAAATGTCTTGGACTGCTCAACTCGTGATTAAAATTTTTAGTAGAAATTCTTAGATTTGATACCTGTGTAATAAAACCACTATGCATTGGTTCTTCATAATAAAAGGGAAAAGTCGAGATATAATCTTAGTAAACTTTCCTTTCTTTGGAATAGTTATGTCTTATAAAATCTATTGTATGAAGTTAGTCATATATGTTTTATTTAGAAGTCAACTATCATATCTTATGGGATCATTTTCATTACACTTTAATATATATAGAGGAAACTTGTAACTAAATAGGTAACACTAAGTCTCATGTCAGGGTTATTTATATCTTATCATAGTGGATTAAGTACCCCTACTTCTATGGATCTGTACATGTGTCTAAAAGTGAAGACTCCACAAACAATGTGCCTTAGTACTATAATATATTGAATAGTAATTTATAGGAGGGAAAGTCCCATTGTTTTGATATTGTATATTTCATTGATGATTTACCCTTGTCACTTAATGGTTTTCTTGATTTAAATTTGACCTTCATTTTGTGATTGTGGAACTATCATATTTTATATAAGATATTTGTATCCATATGATATATATGACAAGTATGAATTAATGTGTAAATGACTTAATTAAGTAAATTATGTGGTTAAGAGAATAATGTGAAATGTGAAAATAATGTCTCTTTCATATTGTTTGATTGATTAATGTGTGGAATTTGGTTATTGCTCAAAATGGAAGTAATGTTTTATTTACGGAGTATTCATGCTTGTAATGTAATGATTGCTTGAATTGAATATAATATTGTTCATTAGAAATTGGGGGTGAATTTGATAATTGTGTCAAAGTGGGGAGTCATTTGTGCAAAGTGGTTAAGATGGTTTCTAGAGGCTTGGGAGGGAGTATTTTTGCATGTGTGGTTCTTTTGATGGTTTCACTTTGCAAGTAGTTTGGCAATGTTCTGTGTTGCATGCAAGATGGTTGATGCCTTGCATTGTGTATTGACTCTCATGATTATGTTATGTGTTGCACTGATTCTTATGATTATGTTATGTGTGCAAGATGGGTAATTCCTTGCTCTATTGGATTCATGTGGTTATGTCATGTGTTTGCAAAATGGTAATTGCCTTGCTTGATTTGTAGGGTTTACTAGTTGCAAATAGGGGGAGTGGCTCTCAATGGGGGCCAAAACCCAAAGTGGTGACCAGAACAACCCATTGGAGAGTTTCTTAATTCAGTGATAACCTAATAATGAATTGGGGGGAATGGGTAATTTTCAAATAAACAAGATAATGGATGCCTCACCCATGCTTGTAGTGCTCATTTAGCCTAAGGATGGGTAGAGAAGGCCTGGTTGACAAGTTCAACTTCCTTGTCCTCATGAAAGGAATGTTGGTTCTCCATGTGTCACCCTATGGGGCCAGGACCTAGTGAGAGGTTGCCAAGACAACCATAGATGGGGGCTGAGGTCTAGAGAGAGTCTACTAGGACAACCCATGTCAAGACCATGTGATGAAACTCTTCCTTATTAAAATCTAGCATTCCTTAGTTTTGTGTTCCCTTTTGTTGTGTGTGTTCCTCTAGAAGCAGTGTCTCTGTTGCATGTGATGTTAATGTTGTTGCAGTGTTGAGTGGGATCCATGTTTAGCCTTTTGTCTTCTTGACTATTTGTTTGTAGTGGGATCTTTTATTATCTCCTAGCATGGTGGGTGGACCTTAGGGTTCCACATGGTTGGGAGGCTGGTGCTTTTTCCTCCATTGGGTTTCCTTGTTGCTTATCTGTGTGCGTGGAGGACTGTACCTTGTGTAGCAGATTCCAGTTTATGATCTTGTTTGAGAAGATAATCTTTGATATATATGTATTGGACTTGTATATCAGTTGTATCATATAGTAATATTGATGTATTCTTCCCATTTGCATTCAGGGAAGTGATATTGTAAACAATGTAATGATGTACTCTCATGTAACAAAATTTATATATGTACTTGTTAGCTGGTTATCAATGATCCTTAATGTTGTTATTTGATGACATGTTATGGAAATGCATAATGTATATTGTGTGATTCATTCTATGTGACAAATTAAAATGAACTCCAGATAGCTAGATATTTCTTGATTAATGAAATAATTTTAGTTCTTGATTATAGATGTGTTAGTAGCATAGTCATGGAACCTTAGAGGACTTAGGTTAGTTTATATGTTTAGATATGTTATGTAGTTCACTATTATTTCCTATAAAAAAATTGTTCCATTATTGTAGCGTAGATGTGTTGTCCTCTGGGGCTCCTTGGCGGGGTGTTACATCAATCCAACCCCACTTGTCTCCTATCTACTCAACCATGTTAAAGTCCCCTCCCAGAACCTAGGGGATATCCAAGAGATTGGTTAATCGTTTCCACAAGGAAATATTATCCCTGTAGTCATTCGAGGCATAAACTGAGAAGACCCCAAACTCAAGCTCATCCTTCTTTAGGCTAACCCAAACCACCCGGTTGTACGCTGAATAGCCACTGTGACCATTGGTTGGAAACCAAGATAGAAGAACCCCTACATCTCTCATGTGTAATGGAGAATAAGGAGACACCATTCCGTATTAACCTTAGGTTGGTTTCCAGGGTGAAACCGATAGCTTTGGTTTCTTGTAGCAAAATAAAATCCTTCCCTTTTTCAAGGTTTAGAAACCTTATGATGGTATATTTTTTGTTAGGTGACTCAAGTCCCTTGAAATTCTAGGAGATACAATTAAGCTTCATCATCACTTGCCATAGGGTTGTCACTTTGTTCATGCCAAAACTACTCAAAACATTTAGGTAGCTTATCTTCCACCTCTAACTTCTTAGCCACAGGCGATTGGATTACAACATTAGTTTTCTTCCTTTTGTTCTTAGCACTCATTATGTCTTTACCATTTATTGTAGAGCCCCTATTTTCGCTTGGCCTTCCAGAGCCAACCCTAGGCTTCAAGGTTTGATCCATTTTCCCAAGAGTGACATTCTCACTTCTTCCACACTCTACGACATCCTCCTAGCCAGGATTGGTAATTCCACTATCTTTGGTCTGATTATTCTTAATTGGTAGGTAAGATTGGTCCTCAACCCTCTCGCTCACCAACTCAAGGAGATGCGAAATATTTAGAGCACTCTTGATAGCCTCTTTGTTGGTACAAAAAGAAGAGTGATGTTGACTTCTAAGTCTAGGATGGGGTTGGGGTTACGGGTTTGCTCAAGGGCACAAAGGGATCCACCCATTGGGGAAGAGATTTCCTTACAAGGAGGAGAAGTAGAATGACCTCCAAGCACATAAATTTTTGCTTGAGTTTCCATTTTCCCTAATGAGGTATGAACACTACTAATTGCATTACTAATGCAATTAATTATAGTGACGAGTTTTGGAGCCATAAATTCCTTATTTAGGCTAGTGCCAGAGTCCTTCATTAGCTTTGGTGGGGTCCCTAGGACCCTTTCCCACACCAATATGCCCAACAACACCATGAATTAAGGGAATAATTTCAAAGATAAACTGGTTGGCACCCTTCTTGAGTTGGAAAATTGAGGATTTTGGGCTTGCTTCTAGCTTTCCAAAACTTTCTTCTATACGCTACTTGATTTTTTTCATGGATAACTATTGAGCATTCAACCGCTCAAGGGGCAACATGTCCTTGATTTTTTTTGTGTTGATAATGGTCAGGGGGAGGGCATGTGGTTTTTTTTTTTTATCGTAGCTACAAGAACCTTGCCCATGTAAGTAGGTCCCTCTTGGTCAAGGACATTGAAAGGACTCTTATGAATAAAATCAATAGGTTTACCAAAGGGGGGGATGACAATGTCGATTTCCCCATTTGGGGTATCGCCTCCCTAACCCATTCATCCACTGAGACATAGACAATTTCGAACTCCATCTGCCCTTATTCATCATCACCCGACTATAGGAGATCATGGCCATCAACCATTTCCTCCACAACTTGCGACACAGAAGTGGAAACATTTCTGTTACCATTAGGGTTAACTTTCTCAAGTGGTCGTACTGCCCTAGTAGTTTTCTTCCTTTGAATAATGGGATATTTTTTTCTTAAATGACCTTCCTTTCTACATAGAAAATAGGTGTCAAGTCTACCAAAAATTTCTAGTGGGTAGGAAGTAACCCCATTATCTTCCACAATTTTGAGACACTTGGGAAATTTGACTCCATGGTTTAGGGATACAAGAGCCCTAGCATCAAGATTAGGTAGAACGAATTTTGTCTCATCCACCTTCACAACCTTTCCAACCGGTTCCAAAACTTGTGGGAGGATTCTCTGGAATTCTAGAGGTAGGTTTTTGACTATTACCCACCTAGGGCATGACAAGACTATGAACTCTTTCGCAATGGTCAATGAAGACCATGCAAGATCATGAAATGCACAACCCCCTATGTTCTAGTAGGGCTTGGCTAGGGTTTTTCTTCCATCACATGGATTTTAAAAAATATAACAAACAAACCCTTTTGCAACATTCTATAGTAAGAAATTTTTGTATCAAATTTATTGAGCCAAACATTGATAAACCAAGAATCAATAAACTTTCTAGCAGGCAATTTTTTAACATCAACAACTGTCAAGAAGATGGGAGACTCTTTTAATCTACATCTTTCATTGTTAATAATTTCTTTCATCTCAAAATTCAGGAGCAAACAAAAATCTTTAGGGAATTCAAAGGGTAACTTACCTTCCCCTCCATCATCCTCACTGCTGAATTCTTCCATCGTGAATCTGGCACCTTCCACCCTTGCTCAACAACCACTTCTTTGAATGAATTTGCTAGAATGCTTTGGGTATCATCAATACCACTAGAATTAATAGGGGGTCAAGGGGTTTTGTACCCCTTCCATAAATGATAATTCAAGACAACACTAAAAAACTAGAGCCAAAGCCAAAGTAACCTTGCACTCATGCGAAGTGAAAGCCAAGAACAGAGAAAATGACACAATTGTGGGCACACAAGGAAAACAATAAATGAAAATTAAAAACAAGGGTATAGGGGGCCTAAACAATTTGTAAACCTTTGCGAGGGAGGCATGACCTTCCCACACTCCGAGAAGTGTACTTGGAACACACTCCGAGAAGTGTACTTGGAACACACTCCGAGAAGTGTACTTGGAACACACTCCGAGAAGTGTACCTGGAACACACTCCAACTGCTTGGACCTCGAACTCAACGCTCCTCTCGCCTCTTCCCTCGCTTCCAATAAATAAATATTTGTTTATTAATAAAGAAGACAAAGATGGATTAAATTATAAAGTTAAATAATTAAAATAATTACTTAATTTAGAGGATGATGCATGAATAATTAAATAATTAAGGTAATTATCTAATTATAGAGAGAACATGATAATGAATAATTAAATAATTAAAAAAATCATTTAATTATAGAAGAAGTGAATGATAAATAATTAGATAAATAATAATAATTTATTTAATTAAATTAGAAGAATAAAGAATAATTAGTGACACAATTTAAATAGATAAAACTTATTTAATTATGTGGAAGATCACTCAAATCAAACTGAGTGTGAGTTAGCTAGTTGCATGAGAAGTGGAGTGAAAGAAAGTGTTAGTTAGAAGATAAATTTAGATTTGCATGAGAAGATAACAATTAATTATTTGAGAAATGTGCAAATGAAAATTAGATAAATAAATAAAATATTTTATTTATTCATGATGAATGGATAATGTTGAGAGAATAGAGATAATTACTTAATTTAGGAAGAGTGGGTGACTGTTAATTAAATATATGACTAAATAAATATGATTTATTTATTTAATCTAGAAGAATAAAAAATAAAAGATTAATTAAATAAATAAGATTTATCTATTTAATCAAGAAGAATAAAGAATTAAAGATATAATTAAATAAATATGATTTATTTTTAATCAAGAAGAATAAAGAATTAAAGATATAATTAATTAAATAGGATTTATTTATTTAATCAAGAAGAATAAAGAATTAAAAATATAATTAATTAAATAGGATTTATTTATTTAATCAAGGAAAATAAAAATTAAATAAATAAGATTTATTTATTTAATGAAGAAGAATACAAAATTAAAGTTATAATTAAATAATAAAGATTTATTTATTTAATCAAGAAGATTAAAGAATTAAGGATATAATTAAATAAATAAGATTTATTTATTTAATCAAGAAGATTAATTGAAATGAATTAATTAAATAACATAAAGGCATTTAATTAATAGTGGAAATATGATTATAGACAATAATTAAATAATTGAACATTATTTAATCATTAGGGAAAGATGAATATTAGTGTTAAAATACTAGTTCACGAGTAACGTCCCGCCACACAACCCTAGAGGAAGTTGCAATTAACTACTTAAATGAACTAATTTTTTTTTATTAAGTACAAATAACATGCAAGTTCACTACCTAAAGCCAACAACCTCTAAGGTTACGAGACATAGGTTATATAGAACCTCAACAAAAAACATGAATCTAAACCATGTCACATCATTACTTAAGAAATTAAACACATACATTCCAAATAAGATAAATTACATCAAGGCACAAGAGATAACTTTCAATTTCATTTATCCATAATTAAACAATACAATTACATCTCTCATTCCCGAATGAGGCAAGTCCAATAAATATGGTTACAATTACAATTTTCCACCTTGATAACAAATGAGGGGTAATAAATCACAAGATCAATTGAAATAGATAAGGCATGAAATGAAACTGGATCATACGAACTTTCCAACCGGAAATCTCGTCCACACCAACAAGAAGAAAAACCCAACGGAGTAAGGTGCACATTCCACCCAACCAAGTGGAACCCAAAGGTCCACCCCCGTACTAGGAGATAGTAACAAGGATTTCTAGCCTAGACCATCTACCTCAAGACATAGGCTAAAACATAATCGAACTAGAATAGATACAAATACATCACTTAATACAAAGGTTACAATGCTTACAAAATTACATAATCAATTGCATCACTGATGCAAACATACAGTTGACTTAGGAGAAGTGTCATCACAATGTTACATAGGTTATCCTAGTGAGTCTTCCTAGGCCCCGACCCCCATCTCGGGTTATCTTGGTAACCTCTAACGACTTCCAGCCCCTCATGTAATCCAATGCGGAATCAGTTATCTTTCGTAGAGACAAGATAACGATCTTTCCATTCTAGGTCTTCTCGTCTCAACCCAAGTCTTTACAAGCCCTTGCGTCCATGAGCGAGGCATAATTATCTTATTAAGTGTTTGATAGTACGTGATAATCTAATCAGTTAATTACTTTATCACTAGATTAACTAACTTACAATGAGTTATCCTGGCACCATTTTGTGTGCCGGCCCTCGTTGCAAGCCACTCCTCTAAGACAACACGTGGAACAACTCCACAACCCAAGGGTACACAAGTGCGACCTACATATATCAAATCCCTATCCATGACATACAATCAACACATTCCCGTTCGTGATAACCAAGTAACAAACTGGATATAGTTAAACACACTACCCAAGGCAATCCAAAGGTTGACTAACACAGTACAACAACCCACCAAAATGCAAACCCATCTGGAAGACTTATCATTTTCTAACTCAATTTCCCTCAACGATCACAAAAACAATTCACAATCAAGATGAGCAAGAAGACTAGAATTAAGTCTACTTTGGATTCACTAAATCCATTTCCTCATTAACATTTAGTAATTTATTGCATTAAATAAACTGAATTAAAATACGTCTTTTCAGATAAGGGAGAAATTAATACTAATTATTTAATTTCTCTACTTGCATTTAAATAATGAAAAATTAACCAGTTTATCATATAAATCAAAATTCATTGATATAAATAATTATTGCTTCCTCCTTTCCTTATATCTATTTTAAAGCAATTAACTGGTCAAAAAAAAAAACATATTATTGAAATCAAAAATTACTTCTCCTTTAAAAATAATATTTTAAAATAAAACAATGATTTACTAAAGTTATCATGTTTTCAATTTGACTTAAATCATGCCATAAGAAAAAACATAACTTATATATATATATATATGCAATTCATATATATATATATATTGCATATATACCTATTTAATTATATGAAACAAAATTATACAATATTATATTATTATATAATATAACATTAACCATTAATACATATTATAATTTATATAATATATATTAATAATTAATATTATAATATAGAATAACATTAATTTATATATATTAAAATAATAAAATAAAAATATTTTATTTTATATATATATTTTGAAAGTTCCCATAGAGCCTCGGGTCGTGTGCCAACCCTTAGGGTTGAGCCGTAGCTGCCTAGGGCCACGTGCAATGTGATGGGCGAGCTGGGTGCCGATCATAGATTTTACAGGCGACGACGAGGGGTTGTGTGTTGGCCGGGCGTCGGTTGTCACAACCGACCCTTGTGTGGCCGACGACTGTGCACAACCGTCCCCACAAGGGTGGCTCGGTTGTGCTTAGCACAACTGACCACCACTGTGGTGGCGGCAGTGCCAAGTCACTGCTCGGCAGTGGGGGGCGGCTGTGGGTTGAGCCCCAGCAGCCCCAAAAACAATAAAATTTATTTTAATTTTAATTTTTTATTTTTTAATATTATTATTTTTTTCTATAAAATTTCCTGCAGATTTTGAAATCCGCGCCCTCCCATGGGTTTTTTTTTGAAAAAAATTAACAGCATAACTTTATTAAAATGAAATTTATATATATATGTATGTATATATTTATATTTTCACAACTGAAATTGCAAAACAAATTGAGAAAACAAAGTTGAAAAAAAACCATTTACAGCCAAGAACTCTCTTTTTTTGTTTTGAATAAAATTTCATTTCCAAATATAAGTTCCAAGTTTGAGAGCAAGATTTTAAAATGGGTTTTCTTGTAAATCAACAAAAGTTTTGAATGTTTTCCAAACAACAATCTACAATCTTGAAACTTCCAAAATGACACTAAATAAATAAGAAGAAAACTTGAATCAAAATCTTGAAGGTTGAAAATGGTGGTTCTGGATCCCTCCTTTGAGTCCAACTCCTCCAGCAAATTCAACTTCCTTGCCCAAAAATCCAAAATCCAACAGCAATAACCCTCTTCCTTCTTTTCCTTTCAATTTTCTCCTCCCAAATTCATGAAATTTTTTCAATAATAAAGAAATTTTCCCAAAAATATCCATGCACCAACCCTCATAAATTTTCAAAAACAAAATAGTAAATATCTCTTTCTTTTTTCAAGTTTTGGATTTTAAAATTTCTAAAATGAAATTTCAAACCTTTTCCTTTTCCTTTTATTTTCAATTTCCAACATTAAATCCATAAATTTAACAATGAATAACTTATCTAATTTAAACATCATCAATTTAATTAATCAATAAAATTAATTTAATCCATGATTAATTAATTTATTAATTAAATTAAATTAATTAATAAAATAAATTACATTACTAACATAATACCAGATCAATTTTAATCCCCAATTCAACTATAGAAGCATTTATTTTCCTTTATAACAAGTGATTAAATAATCAAAGAGAAGGAACAATATTCAAAGCAACACAACTCGACTAAGACCCGACAACACACTATGACTAGGGTGATGACTTGGCATGAAAAACCTAGCTACTATCTACCAATCGAATGCTGTTGGGCAATGGACACACTCAAACCTATGAAACCAGGTGGAGTCGATGTCCTGTATCTGTCAACCTGCGAACAAGGAGTATATCCACATGCATATATATGTCATAATTAAAACACACTGTGAAGAGAAAATCATGGAATCGCAGGGCGCTCGCAAACGAGTGATGTGATACCGTCCCCTTCACCAATACAGTATTACTAACTAACGTATCAAACATATTACTTTAATCGAAAGCATAAAACATAATTAATTCAAATATCCCCTTATGCTAATTCAAAACATGCCATCATAATAACATCAAAATACGGTATCATCACATCAAGATACATCACCACATCACGATAAAATAGTGATTAACCGTAACCGAGTACCATAGTCAAAGTACAAACATAAACTAAAGCATAACAAAGGAGAACAACACTATATGCACAACAAAACAAAACGGAGGGGTATCACATCATAGGCTAGGACAATTTTAGGTATCTACAAATAGTTCTTTCACCATTGGTACTTGATGATCTTAAGCCAAGGATTTTCATACTGTCTAAAATTAATATTTTTAATCATTTCAACAAACAATTGGCACCTTCCAATTTCACTTAAGCTCTCAAAATAGTTTTTACATATTTTATTAGTCATTCTTCTACAAGCACGATCGAGAATTTTGTGGGGCATTCATTTCAAAATGTTTTCATCTATGTCAATTAGATAATTTATTTTTTTATGAATAATTTGAGGTGTTATGATTGGTGTGTATTCTTGGTTTGCATTTGGTATATTTGATTGATCGCTCCTTGTCTCAATAGGTGTGATGATTGGTGCTTGTTCTTGGTTTACATTTGGAAAATTTGATCCATCATTTATATCTTCAATAGGTGTTTCAATATTTGATTCTATATTAATCTTAGTTGGTATAGATGACGTACCTTATCTAAATTTTCTCATTTCACGTAGTCTTTTCTTGTGATCCCTTTGTTTTTTATTTTTTACATCAATTTGTTCGGGTGGTCCTCACTTTTTCCTTTCCATGGTTATTATTAGTTGTTCCTAAATATAAAAATTATGAATATATGTTAATAAATATTATAATTTGAACAAAAATAATTTACTTAAACAAATATGAAATTACTTAAACATATATGAAATTACTTAAACAAATTACTCTTCTTTGACATCTAAATGATAAATTACTTAATCAAGTTAACAAATTATTAATAAAATATGAATTAGTCATCAAAATTGACAATCAGAAATGTTATACAAATAAAAAAAATGAACAATTAGTTAATTTTCATATTCCAATGAATTTCAATCATTTCAAGTCAAATAAAACAAATAGATCTCTTACACAGTATAAAAAAGACATACAAAAAGTGGAGCTTGTTGTAATGGGAACTTCAACATGACTATCATATAAATTTTTGGCCATTATGAATCCATTTAAACTAAATAAAACATGCACATGTTATGTTCACATAACATGTACGCGCTATGTTCACATAACACGTATACACTATGTCTAGATAACACGTATGCATTATGTTCACATAACACGTATGCGTTATTGGTCCCTAAACTTAAGTATTTGCACTTTGACCTCCATTTAGAAATGCCTATAGTGTCAAAAATAGGTACATGCTTTTAACTTAACAAAACATGTACTTGACGAGAGTTGTTTTTGGATTATAACTGTGTTAATTTTTTGTATCAACATTTCAGATAATACTCCATGATCCATCATCAGGAAGATATGCAAGCAAAAGAGAGAGAGAGTGAGTGAGTGTGTACTTTCTTTTCACTTTACAAAACATGTACTTGCTTTTCACTTTACAAAAAACATACTTGATTTGCTTAGTTTTAGGTTTAGAGGATGGATTTAACTTTACAAAATGCGTAAATGCTTCTAACTTAACAAAACACATAACTGTTTTGTTTAGTTTCAAGTTAAATGAGTGATGGACTCACCTTTGCAAAACACTTATGTGCTTTTAACTTAACAAAAAATATACGTGTTTTATTTTATTTTGGGCTTATCATGGATTTAACTTACCAAAACCCTATGCACTTAACCCTAACACCTGTAAACTTAACCCTAAACTCTATACCCTAAACCATAGGTACCCTATACAATTAACCCTAAACCCAATCCCTCAACCCTCAACCATAGAGAGAGAGGTTAGATAAAGAGAGGTAGTTCTAGGGAACTAAAGCCTATACCCTATACCCTCAATCCTCAAACGTATACCCTAAACCATCAACCTTAAACCCATAAAACATAGTCCCTACACCCTAAATAATGAAAAATTTAGAGATATTAAAGTGATAAAGGATAGAGAGACATGGGAGAGAGATAAAAATAGGTGAGATACAAAGAAGAGAGGAAAGTAAAGAGAGATATGTAAGATAAAAAGAAGTGAGGACAATAAAGAGAGATATGCGAGATAGAGAGAAGAGAGATTTATGAAAGGAGGGAGGGAGAGGTAGATAAGGAGGGATGAGGGGAGAGGTAGGAAGGGGAGATAGAAACAAGCAATTTTGCTACTAGGATATGGTAGAGAGTTCAATAATTCCATCTATTTCAATGGTCCTTAAGTTACTTGGCCAAGTAAAATGTCAAGCATGACAAATAAAGCAGTTTTGGAAAAGCAAAACTACACTCTCTAATAACCCATATTCGACACCCGTCCCGGAAAGTAACTTTCCCAAAACATGACATGCACTTTCATTTATCAAGCATGCATGGTTCCAATTAGTTAAATATAGTCTTTCAAAAACAATCAAACAAAAATATTGTTTCAAACAAAACAGTTCAAATGTTGTTCTTTTCATCGTTTTAATCCATAAATGACATTAAATTAATATTTAAATCGAATAAATTAAATAATAAAAAATAAAGAAGGTGTATCTCCAGTATGTAAATTAAATACATATCAAAACAGGCATAAAAGAGAACACATTCTTTTGTTCTATTTACTCCTCATTTAATCCTGTTCAAATTCGTTTTGTTTCAAAGTAAATCATATTTTAATTTAAATGGTTTATTTTCTATTTTATTTTCATACTTTCAGAAAATAAATAATTGCTTTTCAAGAACCGAATTAAAAGAAATTGTTTCAGTTTCAATTTTGGATGTTTGAATTATAATTGCAAAATTTACTAATTTAAAATTTCTATTCCGGAATCTAGTTTAAAAATTTGAAAGGTATTTATTCAAAATCTATTCTGTTTTGAATTCTTTTCAAGTCAATTTAAAATAATGTTTCTCTGTTTCGAATCTCTTCCTAAATCTAATAAGCTATTTTTCTTTGTTTTCTATCCAATTTTCCTACAATTTTCGGTTTCTAATTTCAATGGTTTTAGGAGAAACATAATTTGATGTTCTAAAAGTTTAATCAAAATTTGATGTGTACATATATACTTTTGATAGATTTAAAGAAATCAGAATAAGAAATTTATCTATTCTATTTAAATTCACTCTATTCATGATTTTGTTTATTATTTTCTGAAGATCTTACTTGGTAATTCTGAAAATGGTTTTGTTTGTGTGCCTCCTCTGTATTTTTTTGTTTGCTATTCCTCTGTTGCTTGTATGTATTAATGTCAGGCAGTTTTCTGTTTACCTATTCTCCTATCTTCCTATTTCCTTCTCCTCTCTCCCTTCCCTACCACCTGTGCTGATCTCCCTTGTTAGCTGTGTTTTATTACCTTACTGTCTTGGCACACTTTACTTCTCCTAGACCCGCGCCCTCTATTCTTCCTTCCTCTGTTCCTTGCGCAACTCCTCCTTGCAGTGGCCATGCCTTCTCCCGCCCCTCTCTTGTGCGCCATTCTTACCAACCTTCCCTTACATGCGTGGGAAGTAGGGAACTTGGTGGCTATGTAGGATATGAACCTCCCTGACTGTGCCTCTTCTCACCTATTGGTTATTACCTTCACACCCTGCTGCCTAGCGCATGGAGGAAGGTGAGTAACCGATTCTTTCCCTTGTTGTTGCTGCATGTGGAGTAGGGTGGGTGCAGGGGAATGTAGTCTGTAGATGCTTAATACTTCTCCTTGGTAGCGCCTTTGGTCATACCTGTCCAAGTGCGTGGGGAGCAGAACTTTAAAGAACTTAAACAAAATCCTCCAAGCTGTGTGTGCATGGTGCAATTAGAAGCTCCAAATTAAAACAAAAGTTCACATAACCATCTTTGCCTCTGTCAAATTCGTATTAATTTCCTGGTAAAATTATTCATGCTCTGTCTTTTTCTTCTGTTCCAACCAAAAATGGATTTCTGGCTCTCTTTCAATTTCAAAAATTCTTCCCCTAGACTGATTCCCTCTTTCTCATGCAATTCATGAAGTTATTCACAAGGCAAGATCCACAATTTTAGTGTGATCTCCAGTTCTAATTTTCAAGAATCCAAGTTCTAAATTTTGATTGCTTCCAATTTGCTTGGAGATATTTTTCTACAATTTGTTTAACTATAGTTTGAATTCAATTTCAATTTGCACATGAATTGTTTTCAATAACTCAATTTTAGATCTTTGTTTAATTTCTTCATTTAAATATTTTCCTCTTTCATAATTTTCAAATAAAACAAATAATTTTAAAACACAACTTTTATTACATATTATTAAATTTCGCAATAAAAGTCTATTCCATTAATTTTTAAAATATAAGCATCATTATTTTAAAACAATGATAAAATATTGACTTAAATAATTTGGTTATTTCAATAAGATCTATTTTCTCACAAATTAATAAAATCGTCATTTAAAGCAACATATATTTTTTCGCATTTTGGAGAAATCAATAAAACTTAATTTAAAATTTGCAAACACAGTAATCGTAAAATGCATTAAAATATTGACTAAGTGAGTGTGTGAGATTCCATCATCCTCATAAATGTCTAATGGCTAAAATGACTCTACCTAATCATTATTCTTGCCTTCAATCACGTTCACTTGTTCCTGCGTTCACTTGCACTCGAGTTTACATCAACAATGACAAACCCCAAATTTAAATAAAATTGCATTTCAAATCATTGCAATTGCATTTCAATTTCAATTTCAATTTCATTTCAATTTAAATTTAAATTTAACTTCAATTTGAATAATCATTTAACTTCAATTTAAATAATCATTTAACATAATATAATTAATCAATATCATGATTAATAATTTGCATTTAAAATAATCAATAAAATCTATACGTGACATCCTTCCCCTCTTGGGAGAGACATTATCTCGATGTCTTATTAATCATTCAATAAGCATAGCATCATCATCAATAAAATATACTATCTCAACCAGTAAAACATAATATCTCAATAGGTAAACATAGTATCTCGATCATAATGAAATAGTAACTAACAACTTAGTTCTCAAACATAAGCATAAACAAATCATAGTAGAATCCACACTATCAAGGTTCACAAAATGTAAATCAAGAACCAGAGTATCAAGTATCTTTGCATAAAGCAAATACTAATCTAAGAAAGCAATTGAGGAAAAATGATGGTCCATCGTCATAAAATCCTCTCATGTGGCACTATCCTCAGTATATTGGTCCCACTGGACCCTGTACTGAGTAATATCCCAGTTAACGCTAGTCTATAAGCAACTAGATTCATGAATTCTAGTACATCAAAGGGTCCCACAAATCTTGTAGCCAACTTTGAAGATTTCCCAAAATACGTAAGATTTACAAAACATTCATTCTTTATAGTAATCTTGTCCTTTCTAGACCTTGCTTCAAGTGTCCTTACTATCACATAGGGAAATTTCATATGCTTCACACATACTTACTCTCCCAAGAGCTTTATTCCATAAATACATCCTATATATAATAATAATTATACTTAGTGATCAAAATTCATTGGTCCGTGAATTTATCCTTAGTATAACCCAAAGGGAAGAGGAATGTCGATGTATTGTACACTACATCATGGGTCCAATCCTTTTCCTTTGTATTTACACTTTTAGACAACTCATAATATGAGTCCATCCACCACTTACACATTCATTATCCTTACCATAAAGTACTTTACCTTAATTACTTGTCTATCTTGAGCATAACCTTGCTCCTAGACACATATCAATTTTAATACTGCTCCGCACTTAAGCTTCATTATCAATTAAAATTCATCGATCACTTCAATCTATTATTCCTTTTTGACATTTTATCAAGTCTATGATTATATCCAAGCCTTTTCAGATTTAATAGAGTTTCCTTTCTTTCCATATAATAGTCTAAATGCCAATTTTAGAGTTTACATTTCATTCAAGATTTAGTCCACCATTTACTTATTTGACTAAAATAACATAAAGCACATTTATTCAAATGAATGTCTCATGGTATGATTTTGGTTTTCACAACCCTATCATCATTTGCTAAACTGAGATAACCTTTCAAGTTTACTAAGCAACTACTTCCCACAATATATTAATTAGGACCATAATCCTATAAGTTGAGTTTCCAAAAACTGTATGTTTCCTGATGAGTCTATCCACTAGAACATTATGTTAATTATACTAACATCGACAGATCAATTTGTCTTGTGATCTACCATTTTCCTTCTAGAATCTCAAGAGAGTTACATGTCCTACCAATGAGGACTTATGGTCTTCATTTCCTGGCATACTAGATATTCCTTGCTACATTCCGTACAACTTCTTACTCTATCTTCTTCCAAATAATAGTGGATCCTTATCCGACAATTCCTTTTGTCAATCCGATGTCTAAACCCTGACATTATTTTCCACTTTTTGTTCTTGGATCTCCCAAATTTTGGACACATAGGTTCTTTTATATCCAACAATAGTCTATCCTTTGACTGAGTGATAACCTATTTTGATCTTTTGCCATTATTATTCTTCCTATTAATGGTTATAGGTTTTACAGAGGTAATTCCCATTTATCTCAGGACATCCATACCTCGGATTTTATTTTGTCCTTGAATTATTTTCAAAAATGCAATTCATCCTTTAACTCAATCTAATTTCCTGATTTAATCTGGTACTACTTTTTGAGTATTAATCCTCATTCAATCATGTTGATCTCTAGATAATAACCAATTTTAATTGCATACCTACTCATCAATCATAAGCATTCAACTCCATGAATTTCTTAATTATAGGAGAGTCTCAACTTCAATATATCTATTTGAGCACAAGTAAAAATTCTAATGTTCTTTTCCGTAAGATTTTCAACATTTCTTACTAAGTGAAAATTCTATTATGTTCTATCATGACAAAAGATGCTTCCTTTTGAAAGTGTTTCTCTTTTAATATAAGCGCTACTTAAAGTAAAGTCTTGTCAATAATACGACTTCATTTAACTTACTAGGCATCCCTCCTTATATATTTTCATTATCTCCAATGATATTCAATCACATGGCAAATCTTAAACCCAATATTCCCTTCCAATTCTTAGGATGGAATCCTTAATGGTTGACTAGTCTGATTGTTTATAGATTTCTCCTCTTTATGTGGCTATAATCAAGACCCAATGTACAACTCATTCAAGTTTAATTCCTGCTTGTAGGTATTTAAAGAATAATCCAATACATAATCCAACTTACTAGGTTTTAGTCTCATCACTAGATATTTCTCTTTATTGAATAAACTTCTTGTCCCACATAGGTTATCTTTAACCCAAGGTTCCATTAAAAATTAAGGTAGTGATTAAGTGATTTAATCATTCTCATTAAGAGATTTTGGTGTGGTTCACATAACATCACATCTTACTTTATTTTTCACTTCATCTCAATGGTTTAAATAGCCAACCTTTTTCTCGTCCATAGGTTTCTTAGCATAGTGAGCTTCAATGTCAAGTTGTTTCATGACATGGATATATATCATATCAAAATAACATCATTATTAAATTCTATATATAAAGTATATAGGAGTATAGAGACACTTTCTTCCAATCACGTGTCTCTAAGATCTTTCCTTGTCAATTCATAGACAATGATCTTCCTTATCATGATCCAGTTATCTGCCTATTCTTTTCTAAGGCATTGATAATAATATCCTTTTGATCTTTAGATCAGATAATCATAAGGTATAAAGGTCATAGTTCTTAACCTTTCCATTTGTCCTTTTTCCTTTGTGGTCATAAAATGTATGATTTAGTTGTCCTTATGACTTGCAAGGAAGTCATAACCAAGTTTCGTTGGGTGGGGTACTTAGCTCAAGTCAATCACTCTTTTCCTTTTATCCCCTTAGTGTTTCCGCAACTTTCATTCTTCTTACATTGAACTTTTTAATAATTTACTTGCTTCCTTGGAAAAAGGTTTGTCATTCCTTATTGTTAACCTTTCATTGCCATCTTCTTTCTAATATCCTTTTTCCATAATTACTAACCTCTTTTGTTGATGTACTTCTTAACCCAAAGTGTTGCTTTCCTTGCAACTTCTAGGGTCTCGACACATAGAGCCATGTGGTATTCCTATTCCCTTTTTAAGCCATTATTCATAAGTTGTTTGATTCCAAAAACTTTAATAACCTCATTGATTTCGGTTGGAGGAACCTTGCTCATGTCATTGACTGTTTCTTCTGACTGTTCTTGTCTTTTCTCAATTCCTCGGTTCTAACTCTTTTCTAACAAGATCTTTTATCTTTACACAAGAGTTTAAGTCATGAGTTCCCCAATCCTTGAGGATACCTCCTTCGTTCATATCCTACTTTGAACAATCTAATATTTTCTGACTTGCATACATAGATTCATAGTGATTACACTAATCCTAGAGTTCCTGAATCTCTTACAATTGTAGGTTGCTACAATTCAATTTATCTCATTCCTACTCATTCTCTTTTTCTTAGAGCCATGTATGTACAGGTTATTCTTGCTAACCTTCCTACATAACTTAATTGCATAATCTTCCGCAATTCTAGGTTTTATCATAAGTTGTTGGTTTGGGAAATCTGATTCCAGGGACAAATCTTTAACTAGCCCCAATTGAACCAAGTTACTAAGACTTACATCTTCCTTTTCACTTCCTTAAGTTCTTTCTCTTGCCGTTCTGGCACAAGAACTTTTCAACCTTTATCTTCTGATAATGTTTACACATTATTGCGTAATGAGCTCATAGGTTGTAGTGCAGAACCTAGTTGCTCTAATACCAAATATAAAGTGCGAAAATATAAAACTCAAAACTTTGAAATTTTTTTAAATAATTTCATTTATATTCAAAATAAAGTTGACAATTCATTCATTTAGACATCATATAAACTTAGTCGATTCCAAAAAACCATGACTTAAAGTCGATCATTAGATTCATTATACAATTCCGATTTAAATACGTACATGTGTCATGATACACTTCAATGATAATCATACATAAGAAGTTGTAATATAAGTTACAATTCGAGACTTAGGCATTCAACCGCCTTAAACTCTTCAATACATAATTACATAATACAATATAACATAAATGAAAATGACATCCTTTGATCTTCAATCCAATAGAAAATCTTCAAAATGAAGACAAGAACAAGGATCATGCACTTTTTTTGCCCAACATCGAAGCTTACGCTTCCCCAAAATTCCTTAGTCATTCAAGAAATACCCGACCCTACACAAGTTGCTTAGCAAAAAGCAGTCGACGAGCAAGATGGAATCTAGTGCATGCCTAGTATAACTAGTAAAACCACAAGCATTTTCATTTTTCTAATTCATTTAAGAAACAAGCAATTTCAATACTAGGATATGGTAGAGAGTTCAATAATTCCATCTATTTCAATGGTCCTTAAGTTACTTGGCCAAGTAAAATGTCAGGCACAACAAATAAAGCAGTTTTGGAAAAGCAAAACTACACTCTCGAATAACCCATATTCGACACCCGTCCCGGAAAGTAACTTTCCCAAAACATGACATGCACTTTCATTTATCAAGCATGCACAGTTCCAATCAGTTAAATACAGTCTTTCAAAAACAATCAAACAAAAATCTTGTTTCAAACAAAACAGTTCAAATGTTCTTTTCATCGTTTTAATTCATAAATGACATTAAATTAATATTTAAATCAAATAAATTAAATAATAAAAAATAAAGAAGGTGTATCTCTAGTATGTAAATTAAATACATATAAAAATAGGCATAAAAGAGAATGCATTCTTTTGTTCTATTTACTCCTCTATTTAATCTTGTTCAAATTCGTTTTGTTTCAAAGTAAATCATATTTTGATTTAAATGGTTTATTTTCTGTTTTATTTTCATACTTTCAGAAAATAAATATTTGCTTTTCAAAAACCAAATTAAAAGAAATTGTTTCAGTTTCGGTTTTGAATGTTTGAATTTTAATTGCAAAATTTATTGATTTAAAACTTCTGTTCCAGAATCTCATTTAAAAATTTGAAAGGTTTTTATTCAAAATCTATTATGTTTTGAATTCTTTTCAAGTCAATTTAAATTAACATTTCTCTATTTTGAATCTCTTCCTAAATCTAATCAACTGTTTTTCTTTGTTTTCTATCTCATTTTCCTACAATTTTTGGTTTCTAATTTCAATGGTTTCAGGAAAAACATAATTTGATGTTCTAAAACTTTAATCAAAATTCGATGTGAGCAGATATACTTTTGATTCGATGTGAGCAGATATACTTTTGATAGATTTAAAGAAATCAGAATAAGAAATTTATCTATTCTATTTAAATTCACTGTATTCATGATTTCATTTATTATTTTCTAGAAATCTTACCTGGTAATTCTAAAAATGGTTTTGTTTGTGTGCCTCCTCTGTATTTTTCTGTTTGATATTGTGAAGGTAATAACTAGAAGGTGAGAAGAGGCATAGGCAGGGAGGCTCATATCCTACGTAGCCACCAAGTTCCCTACTTCCCACGCATGTAAGGGAAGGCTGGTAAGAAGGGCGCGCAAGAGAGGGGCAGGAGAAGGCACGACCACTGCAAGGAGGAGTTGCACAGGGAATAGAGGAATGAAGAATAGAGGGCGTAGGTATGGGAGAAGTAAAGTGTGCTAATACAACAAGGCAATAAAATATAGCTAACAAGCATGATCAACACAGGTGGCAAGGAAGGGAGAGAGAGGAGAAGGAGATAGGAAGATAGGAGAATAGGTAAATAAAAAACCGCCTAACATTAATACATACAAGCAACAAAGGAATAGAAAATAGAAAAATATAGAGGAGGCACACAAACAAAACCATTTTTAGAATTACCAGGTAAGATCTTCAGAAAATAATAAATGAAATCATGAATATAGTGAATTTAAATAGAATAGATAAATTTCTTATTCTGATTTCTTTAAATCTATCAAAAGTATATTTGTTCACATCGAATTTTGATTAAACTTTTACAACATCAAATTATGTTTTTCCTGAAACCATTGAAATTAGAAACCTAAAATAATAGGAAAATTGGATAGAAAACAAAGAAAAATAGCTGATTAGATTTAGGAAGAGATTCAAAACAAGGAAACGTTATTTTAAATTGACTTGAAAAGAATTCAAAATAGAATAGATTTTGAATAAATACCTTTCAAATTTTTAAATAACACAAATAATTTTAAAACACAACTTTTATTACATATTTTAAATTTCGCAATAAAAGTCCATTCCATTAATTTTCAAAATACAAGCATCATTATTTTCAAATAATGATAAAATATTGACTTAAATAATTTGGTTATTTCAATAAGATCTATTTTTTCATAAATTAATAAAATCGTCATTTAAAGCAACATATATTTTTCTGCATTTTGGAGAAATCAATAAAACTTAATTTAAAATTTGCAAACACAGTAATCACAAAATGCATTAAAATATTGACTAAGTGAGTGTGTGAGATTCTATCATCCTCACAAACATCTAATGGCTAAAACGACTCTACCTGATCGTTGTTCTTGCCTTCAATCACGTTCACCTGTTCCTGCGTTCACTTGCACTCGAGTTTACATCAACAATGATAAACCCCAAATTTAAATAAAATTGCATTTCAAATCATTGCAATTGCATTTCAATTTCATTTCAATTTAAATTTAAATTTAAATTTAAATTTAACTTCAATTTGAATAATCATTTAACTTCAATTTAAATAATCATTTAACATAATATAATTAATCAATATCATGATTAATGATTTGCATTTAAAATAATCAATAAAATCTATATGTGACATCCTTCCCCTCTTGGAAGAGACATCATCTCGATGTGTTATTAATCATTGAATAAGCATAGCATCATCATCAATAAAATATACTATCTCAACCGGTAAAACATAATATCTCAATAGGTAAACATAGTATCTCAATCATACTGAAATAGTAACTAACAACATAGTTCTCAAACATAAGCATAAAAAATCATAGTAGCACCCACACTATCAAGGTTCACAAAATGTAAATCAAGAACAAGAGTATCAAGTATCTCTGCATAAAGCAAATACTAATCTAAGAAATAAATTGAGGAAAAATGACGATCCATCATCACAAAATCCTCCCATGTGGCACTATCCTTAGTATACTGGTCCCACTGGACCCTATACTGAGTACTATCCCAGTTAACGCTAGTCTATAAGCAACTAGATTCATTACTTCCAGTAAATCAAAGGGTCCCACAAATCTCGTAGCCAACTTTGATGATTTCCCAAAATACGTAAGATTTACAAAACATTCATTCCTTATAGTAATCTTGTCCTTTCTAGACCTTGCTTCAAGTGTCCTTACTATCACATAGGGAAATTTCGTATGCTTCACACATACTTACTCTCCCAAGAGCTTTATTCCATAAATACATCCTATATATAATAATAACTATACTCAGTGATCATAATTCATTGGTCCGTGAATTTATCCTTAGTATAACCCAAAGGGAAGAGGAATGTCGATGTATTGTACACTACATCATGGGTCCAATCCTTTTCCTTTGTATTTACACTTTTAGACAACTCATAATATGAGTCCATCCGCAACTTACACATTCATTATCCTTACCATAAAGTACTTTACCTTAATTACTTGTCTATCTCGAGCATAACCTTGATCCTAGACACATCAATTTTAATACTGCTCCACACTTAAGCTTCATTATCAATTAAACTTCATCAATCACTTCGATCTATTATTCCTTTTTGACATTTTATCAAGTCTACGATTATATTCAAGCCTTTTCAGATTTAATAGAGTTTCCTTTCTTTCCATATAATAGTCCAAACGTCAATTTAGAGTTTACAATTCATTCAATGTTTAGTCCACCATTTACTTATTTGACTAAAATAACATAAAGCACATTTATTCAAATGAATGTCTCATGGTATGATTTTTGTTTTCACAACCCTATCATCATTTGCTAAACTGAAATGACCTTTCAGGTTTACTAAGCAACTACTTCCCACAATATATTAATTAGGACCATAATCCTATAAGTTGAGTTTCCAAAAATTGTATGTTTCCTGATGAGTCTATCCACTAGAACATTATGTTAATTATACTAACATCAACAAATCAATTTGTCTTGTGTTCTACCATTTTCCTTCTAGAATCTCAAGAGAGTTACATGTCCTACCAATGAGGACTTATGGTCTTCATTTCCTGGCATACTAGATATTCCTTGCTACATTCTGTGCAACTTCTTACTCTATCTTCTTCCAAATAATAGTGGATCCTTATCCGACAATTCCTTTTGTCAATCTGATGTTTGAACCTTGACATTATTTTCCTCATTCCGTTCTCGGATCTCCCAAATTTTGGACACATAGGCTCTTTTATATCCAACAATAGTCTATCATTTGACTGAGTGATAACCTATTTTGATCTTTCACCATTATTATTCTTCTTGTAAATGGTTATAGGTTTTGCAAAAGTAATTCCCATTTATCTTAGGACATCCATACTTTGGATTTTCTTTTGTCCTTGAATTATTTTCAAAAATGCAATTCATCCTTTAACTCAATCTAATTTACTGATTTAAAACTTCTATTCCGAAATCTTGTTTAAAAATTTGAAAGGTATTTATTCAAAATCTATTCTCTTCTGAATTCTTTTCAAGTCAATTTAAAATAACGGTTCTCTATTTTGAATCTCTTCCTAAATCTAATCAGGTGTTTTTCTTTGTTTTCCATCCAATTTTCCTATAATTTTTAGTTTCTATTTTCAATGGTTTCATGAAAAACATAATTTTATGTTCTAAAAGTTTAATCAAAATTCAATGTGAACAAATATACTTTTGATGGATTTAAAGAAATAAGAATAAGAAATTTATCTATTCTATTTAAATTTACTGTATTCATGATTTTGTTTATTGTTTTCTAAAGATCTTACCTGGTAATTCTGAAAATGGTTTTGTTTGTGTGCCTCCTCTGTATTTTTCTGTTTTCTATTCCTGAGTTGCTTGTATGTATTAATGTCAGGCAGTTTTCTATTTACCTGTCCTCCTATCTTCCTATCTCCTTCTCCTCTCTCTCCCTTCCCTGCCACCTGTGCTGATCTCCCTTGTTAGCTATGTTTTATTGCCTTGTTGTCTTGGCACACTTTACTTCTCCCAGACTTGTGCCCTCTATTCCCTGCGCAACTCCTCCATGTAGTGGCCGCGCCTTCTCCTACCCCTCTCTTGTGCGCTGATCTTACCAGTCTTCCCTTACATGCGTGGGAAGTAGGGAACTTGGTGGCTGCGTAGGATATGAGCCTCCCTTCCTGCGCCTCTTCTCACCTTCTAGTTATTACCTTCACACCCTATTGCCTGGCCACATGGATGAAGGTGAGTAATTGGTTCTTTCCCTTGTTGTTGCTGCGTGTGGAGTAGGGTGGGTGTAGGGGAATGTAGTCTATAGATGCTTAATACTTCTCCCTGGTAGCACCTCTGGTCATACTTGTTCAAGTGCATGGGGAGAAAAACTTTAAAGAACTTAAACAAAATCCTCCAAGCTGTGTGCGCATGGTGTAATTGGCAGCTTCAAATTAAAACAAAAGTTCACATAACCATCTCCACCTTTATCAAATTCGTATTAATTTCCTGGTAAAATTATTCATGCTCTGTCTTTTTCTTCTGTTCCAACCAAAAGCGGATTTCTAGATCTCTTTCAATTTCGAAAATTCTTTCCCCAGATTGATTCCCTCTTTTTCATGCAATTCATGAAGTTATTCACAAGGCAAGATCCACAATTTTAGTGTGATCTCGAGTTCTAATTTTCAAGACTCCAAGTTCTAAATTTTGATTGCTTCTAATTTACTTGAAGATATTTTTCTACAATTTGTTTAACTGTAGTTTGAATTCAATTTCAATTTGCACGTGAATTGTTTTCTAATTTGTTTTCAATAACTCAATTTTAGATCTTTGTTTAATTTCTTCATTTAAATCTTTTCCTCTTTCATAATTTTCAAATAAAACAAATAATTTTAAAACACAACTTTTATTACATATTATTAAATTTCGCAATAAAAGTCTATTCCATTAATTTTTAAAATATAAGCATCATTATTTTCAAACAATGATAAAATATTGACTTAAATAATTTGGTTATTTCAATAAGATCTATTTTCTCACAAATTAATAAAATTGTCATTTAAAGCAATATATATTTTTCCGCATTTTGGAGAAATCAATAAAACTTAATTTAAAATTTGCAAACACAGTAATCACAAAATGCATTAAAATATTAAATAAGTGAGTGTGTGAGATTCCATCATCCTCATAAATGTCTAATGGCTAAAATGACTCTACCTAATCATTGTTCTAGCCTTCAATCACGTTCACTTGCACTCGAGTTTACATCAACAATGACAAACCCCAAATTTAAATAAAATTGCATTTCAAATCATTGCAATTTCAATTTAGATTTCATTTCAATTTCAATTTCAATTTAACTTCAATTTGAATAATCATTTAACTTCAATTTGAATAATCATTTAACTTCAATTTAAATAATCATATAAAACAATATAATTAATCAATATCATGATTAATAATTTGCATTTAAAATAATCAATAAAATCTATACATGACATCCTTCCCCTCTTGGAAGAGACATCGTCTCGATGTCTTATTAATTATTCAATAAGCATAGCATCATCATCAATAAAATATACTATCTCAACTTGTAAAACATAATATCTCAATAGGTAAACTTAGTATCTCGATCATAATGAAATAGTAACTAACAATATAGTTCTCAAACATAAGAATAAAAAAATCATAGTAGCATCCACTCTATCAAGGTTCACAACATGTAAATCAAGAACTAGAGTATCAAGTATCTCTGCATAAAGCAAATACTAATCTAAGAAAGCAATTGAGGAAAAATGACGGTCCATTGTCACAGAATCCTCCCATGTGGCACTATCCTCAGTATATTGGTCCCACTAGACCTTGTATTGAGTAATATCCCAGTTAACGCTAGTCTATAAGAAATTGGATTCATGAATTCTAGTACATCAAAGGGTTCCACAAATCTCATAGCCAACTTTGATGATTTCCAAAAATACATAAGATTTACAAAACATTCATTCTTTACAGTAATCTTGTACTTTCTAGACCTT
Organism: Sequoiadendron giganteum; assembly: GCA_007115665.2. Lineage (NCBI taxonomy): Eukaryota > Viridiplantae > Streptophyta > Pinopsida > Cupressales > Cupressaceae > Sequoiadendron > Sequoiadendron giganteum. The sequence goes on from CM021101.1 coordinate 412,260,562, forward strand.
GCTTCAAGTGTCCTTACTATCACATAGGGAAATTTTGTATGCTTCACACATAAT
>CM021101.1:412260715-412383380 GCA_007115665.2 Sequoiadendron giganteum
TTTCATATAATTGTTCAAACTTCAATTTTTGAATTATATAACTCATTCAAGATTTAGTCCACCATTTTACTTACTTGACTAAAATAATACATAAAGCACATTTATTCAAATGAATGTATCATGGTATGATTTTTGTTACACAATCCCTATCCTTATTTTCTAAACTGCAATAACCTTATAGGTTTACTAAGCAACTACTTACCCACAATATATTATTTAGGATCAAAATCCTATAAGTCGAGTTTCCAAAAACTGTTGGTTTCTTGATGAGTCAATCCACTAGAACATTATGTTAATCCTACTAATCAAAGATAGATCAATTTCTCTTGTGTTCTACCATTTTCCTTCTAGAATCTCAAGAGAGTTACATGTCCTACCAATGAGGACTTATGGTCTTCATTTCCTGGCATACTAGATATTCCTTGCTACATTTCGTACAGCTTCTTACTCTATCTTCTTCCAAATAATAGTGGATCCCTATCCGACAATTCCTTTTGTCAATCTGATGTCCTAACCCTGACATTATTTTTCTCATTCCGTTCTTGGATCTTCCAAATTTGGACACATAGGTTCTTTTATATCCAACAATAGTCTATCCTTTGACTAAGTGATAACCTATTTTGATCTTTCGCCATTATTATTCTTCCTATAAATGGTTATAGGTTTTGCAGAGGTAATTCCCATTTATCTCAAAACATCCATACCTTGGCTTTTCTTTTTTCCTTGGAATTATTTTCAAAAATACAATTCATCCTTTAACTCAATCTAATTTCCTGATTTAATCTGGTACTAATTTTTGAGTATTAATCCTCATTCAATCATGTCGATCTCTAGATAATAACCAATTTTAATTGCATACCTAATCATTAAGCATAAGCATTCAACTCCATGAATTTATTAATTATAGGAGAGTCTCAACTTCAATATATCTATTTGAGCACAAGTAAAAATTCTAATGTTCTTTTCCATAATATTTTTCAGCATTTCTTGCTAAGTGAAAATTCTATGATGTTTTATCATGACAATAGATGCTTCCTTTTGAAAGTGTTTCTCTTTTAATATAAGAACTACTTAAAGTAAAGTCTTGTCAATAATATGACTTCCTTTAAATTACTAGGCATCCCTCCTATGCTTCTATCCTTGTAAGGTTTTATTGACTCCAATGATATTCAATCGCATGGCAAATCTTAACCCAATATTCCCTTCCAATTCTTAGGATGGAATCCTTAATTGTTGACTAGTCCGATTGTTTATAGATTTCTCTACTTTATATGGATATAGTCAAGACCCAATGTACAACTCATTCAAGTTTAATTCCTACTTGTAGGTATGTAAAGAATAATCCAATACGTAATCCAACTTAATATGTTTTAGTCTCATCACTAGATATTTCTCTTTATTGAATAAACTTCTTGTCCCACATAGGTTATCTTTAACCCAAGGTTCCATTAAAAATTAAGGTAGTGATTAAGTGATTTAATCATTCTCATTAAGAGATTTTGGTGTGGTTCACATAACATCACATCTTACTTTATTTTTCACTTCATCTCAATGGTTTAAATAGCCAACCTTTTTCTCGTCCATAGGTTTCTTAGCATAGTGAGCTTCAATGTCAAGTTGTTTCATGACATGGATATATATCATATCAAAATAACATCATTATTAAATTCTATATATAAAGTATATAGGAGTATAGAGACACTTTCTTCCAATCACGTGTCTCTAAGATCTTTCCTTGTCAATTCATAGACAATGATCTTCCTTATCATGATCCAGTTATCTGCCTATTCTTTTCTAAGGCATTGATAATAATATCCTTTTGATCTTTAGATCAGATAATCATAAGGTATAAAGGTCATAGTTCTTAACCTTTCCATTTGTCCTTTTTCCTTTGTGGTCATAAAATGTATGATTTAGTTGTCCTTATGACTTGCAAGGAAGTCATAACCAAGTTTCGTTGGGTGGGGTACTTAGCTCAAGTCAATCACTCTTTTCCTTTTATCCCCTTAGTGTTTCCGCAACTTTCATTCTTCTTACATTGAACTTTTTAATAATTTACTTGCTTCCTTGGAAAAAGGTTTGTCATTCCTTATTGTTAACCTTTCATTGCCATCTTCTTTCTAATATCCTTTTTCCATAATTACTAACCTCTTTTGTTGATGTACTTCTTAACCCAAAGTGTTGCTTTCCTTGCAACTTCTAGGGTCTCGACACATAGAGCCATGTGGTATTCCTATTCCCTTTTTAAGCCATTATTCATAAGTTGTTTGATTCCAAAAACTTTAATAACCTCATTGATTTCGGTTGGAGGAACCTTGCTCATGTCATTGACTGTTTCTTCTGACTGTTCTTGTCTTTTCTCAATTCCTCGGTTCTAACTCTTTTCTAACAAGATCTTTTATCTTTACACAAGAGTTTAAGTCATGAGTTCCCCAATCCTTGAGGATACCTCCTTCGTTCATATCCTACTTTGAACAATCTAATATTTTCTGACTTGCATACATAGATTCATAGTGATTACACTAATCCTAGAGTTCCTGAATCTCTTACAATTGTAGGTTGCTACAATTCAATTTATCTCATTCCTACTCATTCTCTTTTTCTTAGAGCCATGTATGTACAGGTTATTCTTGCTAACCTTCCTACATAACTTAATTGCATAATCTTCCGCAATTCTAGGTTTTATCATAAGTTGTTGGTTTGGGAAATCTGATTCCAGGGACAAATCTTTAACTAGCCCCAATTGAACCAAGTTACTAAGACTTACATCTTCCTTTTCACTTCCTTAAGTTCTTTCTCTTGCCGTTCTGGCACAAGAACTTTTCAACCTTTATCTTCTGATAATGTTTACACATTATTGCGTAATGAGCTCATAGGTTGTAGTGCAGAACCTAGTTGCTCTAATACCAAATATAAAGTGCGAAAATATAAAACTCAAAACTTTGAAATTTTTTTAAATAATTTCATTTATATTCAAAATAAAGTTGACAATTCATTCATTTAGACATCATATAAACTTAGTCGATTCCAAAAAACCATGACTTAAAGTCGATCATTAGATTCATTATACAATTCCGATTTAAATACGTACATGTGTCATGATACACTTCAATGATAATCATACATAAGAAGTTGTAATATAAGTTACAATTCGAGACTTAGGCATTCAACCGCCTTAAACTCTTCAATACATAATTACATAATACAATATAACATAAATGAAAATGACATCCTTTGATCTTCAATCCAATAGAAAATCTTCAAAATGAAGACAAGAACAAGGATCATGCACTTTTTTTGCCCAACATCGAAGCTTACGCTTCCCCAAAATTCCTTAGTCATTCAAGAAATACCCGACCCTACACAAGTTGCTTAGCAAAAAGCAGTCGACGAGCAAGATGGAATCTAGTGCATGCCTAGTATAACTAGTAAAACCACAAGCATTTTCATTTTTCTAATTCATTTAAGAAACAAGCAATTTCAATACTAGGATATGGTAGAGAGTTCAATAATTCCATCTATTTCAATGGTCCTTAAGTTACTTGGCCAAGTAAAATGTCAGGCACAACAAATAAAGCAGTTTTGGAAAAGCAAAACTACACTCTCGAATAACCCATATTCGACACCCGTCCCGGAAAGTAACTTTCCCAAAACATGACATGCACTTTCATTTATCAAGCATGCACAGTTCCAATCAGTTAAATACAGTCTTTCAAAAACAATCAAACAAAAATCTTGTTTCAAACAAAACAGTTCAAATGTTCTTTTCATCGTTTTAATTCATAAATGACATTAAATTAATATTTAAATCAAATAAATTAAATAATAAAAAATAAAGAAGGTGTATCTCTAGTATGTAAATTAAATACATATAAAAATAGGCATAAAAGAGAATGCATTCTTTTGTTCTATTTACTCCTCTATTTAATCTTGTTCAAATTCGTTTTGTTTCAAAGTAAATCATATTTTGATTTAAATGGTTTATTTTCTGTTTTATTTTCATACTTTCAGAAAATAAATATTTGCTTTTCAAAAACCAAATTAAAAGAAATTGTTTCAGTTTCGGTTTTGAATGTTTGAATTTTAATTGCAAAATTTATTGATTTAAAACTTCTGTTCCAGAATCTCATTTAAAAATTTGAAAGGTTTTTATTCAAAATCTATTATGTTTTGAATTCTTTTCAAGTCAATTTAAATTAACATTTCTCTATTTTGAATCTCTTCCTAAATCTAATCAACTGTTTTTCTTTGTTTTCTATCTCATTTTCCTACAATTTTTGGTTTCTAATTTCAATGGTTTCAGGAAAAACATAATTTGATGTTCTAAAACTTTAATCAAAATTCGATGTGAGCAGATATACTTTTGATTCGATGTGAGCAGATATACTTTTGATAGATTTAAAGAAATCAGAATAAGAAATTTATCTATTCTATTTAAATTCACTGTATTCATGATTTCATTTATTATTTTCTAGAAATCTTACCTGGTAATTCTAAAAATGGTTTTGTTTGTGTGCCTCCTCTGTATTTTTCTGTTTGATATTGTGAAGGTAATAACTAGAAGGTGAGAAGAGGCATAGGCAGGGAGGCTCATATCCTACGTAGCCACCAAGTTCCCTACTTCCCACGCATGTAAGGGAAGGCTGGTAAGAAGGGCGCGCAAGAGAGGGGCAGGAGAAGGCACGACCACTGCAAGGAGGAGTTGCACAGGGAATAGAGGAATGAAGAATAGAGGGCGTAGGTATGGGAGAAGTAAAGTGTGCTAATACAACAAGGCAATAAAATATAGCTAACAAGCATGATCAACACAGGTGGCAAGGAAGGGAGAGAGAGGAGAAGGAGATAGGAAGATAGGAGAATAGGTAAATAAAAAACCGCCTAACATTAATACATACAAGCAACAAAGGAATAGAAAATAGAAAAATATAGAGGAGGCACACAAACAAAACCATTTTTAGAATTACCAGGTAAGATCTTCAGAAAATAATAAATGAAATCATGAATATAGTGAATTTAAATAGAATAGATAAATTTCTTATTCTGATTTCTTTAAATCTATCAAAAGTATATTTGTTCACATCGAATTTTGATTAAACTTTTACAACATCAAATTATGTTTTTCCTGAAACCATTGAAATTAGAAACCTAAAATAATAGGAAAATTGGATAGAAAACAAAGAAAAATAGCTGATTAGATTTAGGAAGAGATTCAAAACAAGGAAACGTTATTTTAAATTGACTTGAAAAGAATTCAAAATAGAATAGATTTTGAATAAATACCTTTCAAATTTTTAAATAACACAAATAATTTTAAAACACAACTTTTATTACATATTTTAAATTTCGCAATAAAAGTCCATTCCATTAATTTTCAAAATACAAGCATCATTATTTTCAAATAATGATAAAATATTGACTTAAATAATTTGGTTATTTCAATAAGATCTATTTTTTCATAAATTAATAAAATCGTCATTTAAAGCAACATATATTTTTCTGCATTTTGGAGAAATCAATAAAACTTAATTTAAAATTTGCAAACACAGTAATCACAAAATGCATTAAAATATTGACTAAGTGAGTGTGTGAGATTCTATCATCCTCACAAACATCTAATGGCTAAAACGACTCTACCTGATCGTTGTTCTTGCCTTCAATCACGTTCACCTGTTCCTGCGTTCACTTGCACTCGAGTTTACATCAACAATGATAAACCCCAAATTTAAATAAAATTGCATTTCAAATCATTGCAATTGCATTTCAATTTCATTTCAATTTAAATTTAAATTTAAATTTAAATTTAACTTCAATTTGAATAATCATTTAACTTCAATTTAAATAATCATTTAACATAATATAATTAATCAATATCATGATTAATGATTTGCATTTAAAATAATCAATAAAATCTATATGTGACATCCTTCCCCTCTTGGAAGAGACATCATCTCGATGTGTTATTAATCATTGAATAAGCATAGCATCATCATCAATAAAATATACTATCTCAACCGGTAAAACATAATATCTCAATAGGTAAACATAGTATCTCAATCATACTGAAATAGTAACTAACAACATAGTTCTCAAACATAAGCATAAAAAATCATAGTAGCACCCACACTATCAAGGTTCACAAAATGTAAATCAAGAACAAGAGTATCAAGTATCTCTGCATAAAGCAAATACTAATCTAAGAAATAAATTGAGGAAAAATGACGATCCATCATCACAAAATCCTCCCATGTGGCACTATCCTTAGTATACTGGTCCCACTGGACCCTATACTGAGTACTATCCCAGTTAACGCTAGTCTATAAGCAACTAGATTCATTACTTCCAGTAAATCAAAGGGTCCCACAAATCTCGTAGCCAACTTTGATGATTTCCCAAAATACGTAAGATTTACAAAACATTCATTCCTTATAGTAATCTTGTCCTTTCTAGACCTTGCTTCAAGTGTCCTTACTATCACATAGGGAAATTTCGTATGCTTCACACATACTTACTCTCCCAAGAGCTTTATTCCATAAATACATCCTATATATAATAATAACTATACTCAGTGATCATAATTCATTGGTCCGTGAATTTATCCTTAGTATAACCCAAAGGGAAGAGGAATGTCGATGTATTGTACACTACATCATGGGTCCAATCCTTTTCCTTTGTATTTACACTTTTAGACAACTCATAATATGAGTCCATCCGCAACTTACACATTCATTATCCTTACCATAAAGTACTTTACCTTAATTACTTGTCTATCTCGAGCATAACCTTGATCCTAGACACATCAATTTTAATACTGCTCCACACTTAAGCTTCATTATCAATTAAACTTCATCAATCACTTCGATCTATTATTCCTTTTTGACATTTTATCAAGTCTACGATTATATTCAAGCCTTTTCAGATTTAATAGAGTTTCCTTTCTTTCCATATAATAGTCCAAACGTCAATTTAGAGTTTACAATTCATTCAATGTTTAGTCCACCATTTACTTATTTGACTAAAATAACATAAAGCACATTTATTCAAATGAATGTCTCATGGTATGATTTTTGTTTTCACAACCCTATCATCATTTGCTAAACTGAAATGACCTTTCAGGTTTACTAAGCAACTACTTCCCACAATATATTAATTAGGACCATAATCCTATAAGTTGAGTTTCCAAAAATTGTATGTTTCCTGATGAGTCTATCCACTAGAACATTATGTTAATTATACTAACATCAACAAATCAATTTGTCTTGTGTTCTACCATTTTCCTTCTAGAATCTCAAGAGAGTTACATGTCCTACCAATGAGGACTTATGGTCTTCATTTCCTGGCATACTAGATATTCCTTGCTACATTCTGTGCAACTTCTTACTCTATCTTCTTCCAAATAATAGTGGATCCTTATCCGACAATTCCTTTTGTCAATCTGATGTTTGAACCTTGACATTATTTTCCTCATTCCGTTCTCGGATCTCCCAAATTTTGGACACATAGGCTCTTTTATATCCAACAATAGTCTATCATTTGACTGAGTGATAACCTATTTTGATCTTTCACCATTATTATTCTTCTTGTAAATGGTTATAGGTTTTGCAAAAGTAATTCCCATTTATCTTAGGACATCCATACTTTGGATTTTCTTTTGTCCTTGAATTATTTTCAAAAATGCAATTCATCCTTTAACTCAATCTAATTTACTGATTTAAAACTTCTATTCCGAAATCTTGTTTAAAAATTTGAAAGGTATTTATTCAAAATCTATTCTCTTCTGAATTCTTTTCAAGTCAATTTAAAATAACGGTTCTCTATTTTGAATCTCTTCCTAAATCTAATCAGGTGTTTTTCTTTGTTTTCCATCCAATTTTCCTATAATTTTTAGTTTCTATTTTCAATGGTTTCATGAAAAACATAATTTTATGTTCTAAAAGTTTAATCAAAATTCAATGTGAACAAATATACTTTTGATGGATTTAAAGAAATAAGAATAAGAAATTTATCTATTCTATTTAAATTTACTGTATTCATGATTTTGTTTATTGTTTTCTAAAGATCTTACCTGGTAATTCTGAAAATGGTTTTGTTTGTGTGCCTCCTCTGTATTTTTCTGTTTTCTATTCCTGAGTTGCTTGTATGTATTAATGTCAGGCAGTTTTCTATTTACCTGTCCTCCTATCTTCCTATCTCCTTCTCCTCTCTCTCCCTTCCCTGCCACCTGTGCTGATCTCCCTTGTTAGCTATGTTTTATTGCCTTGTTGTCTTGGCACACTTTACTTCTCCCAGACTTGTGCCCTCTATTCCCTGCGCAACTCCTCCATGTAGTGGCCGCGCCTTCTCCTACCCCTCTCTTGTGCGCTGATCTTACCAGTCTTCCCTTACATGCGTGGGAAGTAGGGAACTTGGTGGCTGCGTAGGATATGAGCCTCCCTTCCTGCGCCTCTTCTCACCTTCTAGTTATTACCTTCACACCCTATTGCCTGGCCACATGGATGAAGGTGAGTAATTGGTTCTTTCCCTTGTTGTTGCTGCGTGTGGAGTAGGGTGGGTGTAGGGGAATGTAGTCTATAGATGCTTAATACTTCTCCCTGGTAGCACCTCTGGTCATACTTGTTCAAGTGCATGGGGAGAAAAACTTTAAAGAACTTAAACAAAATCCTCCAAGCTGTGTGCGCATGGTGTAATTGGCAGCTTCAAATTAAAACAAAAGTTCACATAACCATCTCCACCTTTATCAAATTCGTATTAATTTCCTGGTAAAATTATTCATGCTCTGTCTTTTTCTTCTGTTCCAACCAAAAGCGGATTTCTAGATCTCTTTCAATTTCGAAAATTCTTTCCCCAGATTGATTCCCTCTTTTTCATGCAATTCATGAAGTTATTCACAAGGCAAGATCCACAATTTTAGTGTGATCTCGAGTTCTAATTTTCAAGACTCCAAGTTCTAAATTTTGATTGCTTCTAATTTACTTGAAGATATTTTTCTACAATTTGTTTAACTGTAGTTTGAATTCAATTTCAATTTGCACGTGAATTGTTTTCTAATTTGTTTTCAATAACTCAATTTTAGATCTTTGTTTAATTTCTTCATTTAAATCTTTTCCTCTTTCATAATTTTCAAATAAAACAAATAATTTTAAAACACAACTTTTATTACATATTATTAAATTTCGCAATAAAAGTCTATTCCATTAATTTTTAAAATATAAGCATCATTATTTTCAAACAATGATAAAATATTGACTTAAATAATTTGGTTATTTCAATAAGATCTATTTTCTCACAAATTAATAAAATTGTCATTTAAAGCAATATATATTTTTCCGCATTTTGGAGAAATCAATAAAACTTAATTTAAAATTTGCAAACACAGTAATCACAAAATGCATTAAAATATTAAATAAGTGAGTGTGTGAGATTCCATCATCCTCATAAATGTCTAATGGCTAAAATGACTCTACCTAATCATTGTTCTAGCCTTCAATCACGTTCACTTGCACTCGAGTTTACATCAACAATGACAAACCCCAAATTTAAATAAAATTGCATTTCAAATCATTGCAATTTCAATTTAGATTTCATTTCAATTTCAATTTCAATTTAACTTCAATTTGAATAATCATTTAACTTCAATTTGAATAATCATTTAACTTCAATTTAAATAATCATATAAAACAATATAATTAATCAATATCATGATTAATAATTTGCATTTAAAATAATCAATAAAATCTATACATGACATCCTTCCCCTCTTGGAAGAGACATCGTCTCGATGTCTTATTAATTATTCAATAAGCATAGCATCATCATCAATAAAATATACTATCTCAACTTGTAAAACATAATATCTCAATAGGTAAACTTAGTATCTCGATCATAATGAAATAGTAACTAACAATATAGTTCTCAAACATAAGAATAAAAAAATCATAGTAGCATCCACTCTATCAAGGTTCACAACATGTAAATCAAGAACTAGAGTATCAAGTATCTCTGCATAAAGCAAATACTAATCTAAGAAAGCAATTGAGGAAAAATGACGGTCCATTGTCACAGAATCCTCCCATGTGGCACTATCCTCAGTATATTGGTCCCACTAGACCTTGTATTGAGTAATATCCCAGTTAACGCTAGTCTATAAGAAATTGGATTCATGAATTCTAGTACATCAAAGGGTTCCACAAATCTCATAGCCAACTTTGATGATTTCCAAAAATACATAAGATTTACAAAACATTCATTCTTTACAGTAATCTTGTACTTTCTAGACCTTGCTTCAAGTGTCCTTACTATCACATAGGGAAATTTTGTATGCTTCACACATAATTACTCACCCAAGAGCTCTATTCCATAAATACATCCTATATATAATAATAACTATACTTAGTGATTGGAATTCATTGGTCCGTGAATTTATCCTTAGTATATAACCCAAAGGGAAGAGGAATGTCGATGTATTGTACATTACATCAGGGGTCTAATCCTTTTCCTTTGTATTTAAACTTTTAGAAAACTCATAATCCGAGACCATCTGTCACTTACACATTCATTATCCTTACCATAAAGTATTTTACCTTAATTACTTGTGTATCTCTAGCATAACCTTGCTCCTAAACACATATCACTTTTAATATTGCTCCACACTTAAGCTTCGTTATCAATTAAAATTCATCTATCACTTCGATCTATTATTCCTTTTTGAAATTTTATCAAGTCTATGATTATATCCAAGCCTTTTAAGCTTTAATAGAGTTTCCTTTCTTTCCATATAATAGTCCAAACGCCAATTTTAGAGTTTACAATTCATTCAAGATTTAGTCCCCAAGTCATAAATCCTATACACTCTACCCTAGACCTTAAACCTTCAAGCTTAAACTCTATACCCATAACCTGAAACCCTATACTCTATACCATCAATTCCATAAATCTTATCCCTCAACCTTAAGAACTAAAGCGAATAGGCTAAACCCTTAACCGCATACTCAACCCTAAACCTTATACCATCAACCCTAAAACCTATACCCTATACCCTCAACCTTAAACTCTATATCTCAACCCTAGGCCTTAAAGGCTATAGGCTAAACCATCAATCCTCAACCCTATACCATATAACCTCTTGAACCTAAACCCTATCCCTCAACCTTGGACCCTAAGGCCTATATAATAAAGCCTCAACCATATATACTCAACCCTAAACCCTATATAATATACCCTCAACCCTAGGCCCTAAAGCCTAGGGGATGAACCTTTGACCCTATACACTCAATCTTGAATGATATACCCTCAACCCTATGTTCTATCATATACCATCAACTCTAAACCCTACACTCAACTCTAGGTCATAAAACCTATACGCTCTACCCTAAACCTTATGCCTTCAACCCTTAAGGTTCGTATATCCTCAAACCTAAACCTCATAACTCAATATTATACTCTCAAACCTAAACCCTATACCCTATATCATCAATCATAAACCCTACACCCTATGACATAAACCTTATACCCTATATGTTAAACCCTAAAAATTATTAATAATTTAACACTAAAACCTACATAATTAAATTTAATCCCTAAACCCTCAACTCTCAACTCTCCATCATAAACCATCAAGAAAATGATTCTTAGAGAGATGTAGAGATAGTTAGAGATTGAGGTGGAGGGAGAGAAAGATAGATAGTTAGATTCAAGAATATGATGCTGTTAGTGCAAACCAAAACACACTTGCCTTTGGCATAATTCTAATATATTAAACAACGAGTTCTATAAGCCTAACTATACAAATATAGTGAGTAGATTAAAATCTAGATATATATCATGTTTATCAATTAATTATAAAAAACTATGGATTATTATTGGTCATTCTTATGGTTTACTAAAGGGAAATCACTTAAGAGGACTAATTTACTCCAAATGATCTTACTACGAAAGGGGTATTATTATTATTTTTATGTAAGTGGACAACTTAACTCTATAATAGAACTAACAGTCTTAAAGTCCTCCTATTGCAAAAATGAAAGCTAATTGAACACATAATTATAATACTTATATTAACTGATTATTATCTTGTTTGATTTACAATTTAATGTTGGAATATATATTATTGAAGTGAGAAAGTAACAATAGATTTTAGATAGCAATAGTGGTACTTAAACATGAAATTGGGATTGTGTTGATCTACCTTTGCATACATAAATACTTAGTTTCCCAATTTTAAATATAAATTATATATATATATATATATATTGTAATACCCACTATACTTGATTAATGGAAATATTCCTTAAAAAAAGGATAAATAATTAAATAGAATTTTATTGAAGCTACATTAAGAATTGAAGTTCATACTAATTTCCTCTAAAATAAGATACTCGGTGATTTTAGTTTTATCCCCTCTTTAATAATTTTATTTTCTTTGAATGATTCATGAACCAATAATTTATTTATTTTCTTTATTTTTTTACTTGTAATTTTACAAAACATGTACGCATTTTGTCTTTTACAAAACACGTATGTGCTTTGTCTTTTATAAACCACGTACATGCTTTGTCTTTTACAAACCACATATGCGCTTTGTATTTTACAAACCACATACGCACTTTTCCTTTTACAAAATGCATATGCAGTTTTCCTTTTACAAAACACGTACGCGCTTTGACTTTTACAAAACACATACACACTTTAACTTTTAAAAAACACGTACGCGCATTGCCTTTTACAAAACATGTACATGATTTTCCTTTTACAAAACACGTACATGATTTGCCTTTTACAAAACACGTACGTGATTTTCCTTTTACAAAACATGTACGTGCTTTGTCTTTTACAAAACACATACGCATTTTTAAAAAGTACAAAAAATATACAACTTCTAGTACTCACTCTTAACTATATTTCTACTATGATTAAAAATACTAAATGCAACTAAAAAAATTGAGGGGCGCACCTCAGACACTATGTTATATTTTACTGAAAAAGAAGGAACAATTTTGTGTGCATGAGGCATTTGATGCTTTGAATCTTATCTATTTTTGAAAAACTTTAGTAGTTTAAAAATTAGATTCAAAGTACTATGTAATTCTTGTTCTTTTGGTATCTTCAAATTTTGAGTGCATGAATCTCAAATTACTCCTCTAAGTTTAGGTTTAGTTGATTTCAAAATAAAAGTAGCCACTTTTGACCCCCTTTTTGTGCACCATCTTGGTGCACTTACCCAATTATAAGTCTAAATATTAGTATGAAAACAATTAGACACATTTAGATTCATATAATACTTTATTGTTTTAATATAATTTTAGAATATTGATTAATTTTATTTAGACCTTAGTTGTTCAATTAGAATGAGTTGAACATATATTGTTATCAATTTCCTTGTTACATTTAGTTTTAGTGGAAAAATCTCTAATTAAGAATATATAACTTATTCATGAATGTGCATACTCTCCTTGAGGTTCTTTCTTTTAGATTAATTAGATGCCTTCAAGATTAGAAGTTATAAGGGTTGATATTAGACTAGATTGTACCTACCACTTCCTCACCCTATGTGTGGTACATACAAGATGACATCATAAACTTGGTGGACCATGAATGCACTTAGTATGTTTTCCCTAATTATATATCTTGGTTGATTTCTATTTTTTGTTGAAGGCGTATCCAATTTGAAAGAGGTCCACCTAAAATATGTAATCAACAACTCAGTCTTTCCATCAGACCTTGCAAGATGATCAAATTGATTGTAACTGTTCATTTGTTTCGCTCGGTATTTACTCGTTTTTGTTGCAGTTATTAATTTCTTTCTTGTATTAATTATTGATTGAAATTACTTCATCATATCAAACTACAACTTGCATTGTAATCCATAATAAATTTTGTACGATGCCAACAAAACAAGCCTCACACCGAACTTGACCACCTCCAACACATAACTCCAACTCAATAATGTCAGCATTAAAGGCACAACCAGTTTAACAACATATCCCTCAACTATTTTCAATAAGGACTTCCAGACTGGGAGCTCCAATTTCTCAAGATTTCCTTCCAAGGATAGAGTTTACTCGTCTCATACACTTCAAAGGAGTTGGAGTGACAAGATTGATATGAAACACCTTCCTTATCAAGTAAATAAAGCTCTTACACTTATTTTTAATATTCTATTGATTTCAATTAGATCATAGGCCTACTCAGTGTGTGGAGGCACTGGCATATTCTTACCTCGACGTGTGGGTGACAATTATGATTTGAGAAGGAAGCCAAGTAAGAGTGTTGATCTCATGGTTCCTCTTATCAACATGATTTTAGATCTTAGTATGGGATTATGAAAGTGTTTCAAACTAGGGTTTCCTTAACAGTTTTATGGGCCAAGGTTATTTTTTGGGGCCAAGGATGTTTTTTGATGTTTAAAGTTGGGGTTTAATGGCCCTAAACATGGGCTCTATTTGTTTCATAGTGTATGTTAATTTTTTATCTACTTCTAGGCTAAGTTTCATGGTTTTTTTATGTTCAGAGTTGGTTTTGATGACCTAAATATATGTCATCCGTTTGTTTCATAGATGAACGTTAATTTTTTTTTCATGGGTGCTATATTTTCTGTTCAATTTTTGTGATTCTAGTCAGGTTGAAAGCAATACGTAATCAATATATTTATCTTTCAAAAACAACTAGAATTGTGTTTAGTTTTTTATTTGTACGACAAAGTCTATATCTTATTGAAGTGTCATTTGGATCAACATGGTTGTAATATTTAGGTTGGTTTTTTCATGGTGTTCTTCTTTTCTAGTATATTCATGCTCAAATCCTTTCTAAGTTCCTTTTCTAGTATTGTTCATGATTAAATTCTATCTAGGTTGTATTATATTGTCTATTAGTTGGATCCTTACTCATTTGCCTTGATGTCTTTTTATAGCTGAACCCTAACCAATAAGGTCTAATTTTACTTATTTGATTTTATATGTTTTTGTGCCTATGTTTTTTTTTCATCTATTCTCATGTTACCATGTTAATGGAATACCTTGGCAAGTTTTGGGCTCTAGTATTTTTCTCAAAATTAGGTCTATATGTTGTTGTATTGGATTTCTAACTATGATTTACACCTCTATAGCTTGTTCCACCATTTTGATACCATATAGGATTGTGCAAGCACTAAACTTTAATGTTAAAGACATAAATGCTCAAACAAGGTTGCAGTTTAGTATTTCTCACAACTATTATCGTGAGCTATAATTTATGTCATGTTTGTATCTTGATCTTAACTTTAGTTATGCATTTATTTGATTGAATAGCTTGTTTAATATTGCATATGCTTTGACATCAACACCTTCCATTCATCCATCATCATAGTATGTTGGGAAACCTGTTGATTATTATAAACTTGCCCCTAAAAATGGATTCTAAGAGCACCAAAATAAAACTTTCTATTCAAAAACTTCTCAGATATAGGGTAAATCAACAAAAATGAGCTTACCTAAGGAGTGAACTTATTAATTTTCACCTACTGCTAATATCTAATGCCCAAATATGCCATTAAATTTATGCTTTGGAATCCATAATCACCATAGCTATATATTACTAAATATTGAGTTTCATCGGGATCAATCCATCTATCTTTATTATCTCAAGAAGCTTATAACATGTAGCTTACTAAATATTGAATTTTATGGGAGCCAGTCCATTTGCCTTTATTACCTCAACAAATTGTAACATGTGAATTGGAATATTACTTGGAAGTGGTTGATCCTTATTTGTAATGTATATAGTCTAATAAAATTTGTTCTTTGATGGAACTTTTCCAAGATCAAATAAAAAACATTTTTTGTTTTTCTTCTTTCTAGATGGTTATATTTGATATGATTAACTCTCCTTGCTAGGTAGCCTTAGAGTTTAGATGCCATAACTTCCATAACCGAGGAGTATTTCTTTGGTCAAAGGTACCCAAAGCCTCCACCCAACCGCACCCAATGATTTGGACGTGGTATTTTAACAAATTTCAGTATTTAGCATGTCTTATGACCATTATAATATGGAGCTATGTTATAAAATGTTTTTCTCTTTGCCACTTGAGGTCATCCCAACTGACAAAAAACAAAACTAGTTGATGTTATGGTTCATTGATAATATTTGGTGATGGTGTCTTTCTTATGTTACCTACCTTTTCACTTTTGTTTTGGTCTTGTAAGATTCACCTCAAATGCTTAACCCTTTGGTTCAATGCATAATTAACACAACCCTTTGGTTCAATGCATAATTATTTATAGTTAAGTCAGGTAATGCCTAATCACCAATTTATTGTTTTCCTGGCGTCCAACTAGGTAGGCTATACAAACTCAACAAATTGAAAATATAGAAGTTTAGGATTGTTAGTTTTTATGTTATAAAACACATAATAAAAGTGACAAGTCATGGATGGTGGCTTGTATTTTACTTGGTCAAAAGTTCTCTAAGTTCTTATCTGGGTTGTACAGTAGTGCAAATTTTTGGGATAGATTCATTTGGCATTGTTATAAGCATCATTGCATAAAGGGTGCTAGTGGAGCAACAACCAAGTATTATCCAATAATGTGGCATGTTTCCAAGGCCTTAGTGGAAACATTTATTGCATTTTGCAATAAATATAATATAATGCATATTCATTTAAGTAAAAGGTTCACTTTAGAATTGGTATAATAATTTGATTCATAAAGCACAATTTGTTCATTGTTCTAATTTACATGGTAGCAAATTTTTTGATCTATTGTGAAAAATCCTTGCATTTTTTTGATTCAACGCGAGTTTTTTGCACTGTCTTTGGTTATGTAACAATTGTTTGAATAATTGCAATTTTATCCCAATTTTCCAAAAATAAAGAGGCTTTTTGCTAATTTATGCTGAAGAAAGATATTTTCCACTTAATATTTGCAATTTGTAGTAAATAATAATTTTCCAAGATGTTTTCTGCTTAATATTTGCAATTTGTAGTAAAGAATAATTTGGGACAAAAAGTTTTCTATTAAAAGCAGAGAAATTTACAATAATCTACAATGTTTTCTTACTCAGGACTATGTCAAATCTTATAACTAAGTAAACCTTATATTTTCCACTTAATATTTACAATTTGTAATAAAGAATAATTTGAAAAATAAAAGTTTTCTATTAAAAACATAAAAATCTACAATAATCTACGATATTTTCTTAGTCAAGACTTTCTCAAAGATGTTTAAAATTCTTTATAAATAGTCACATCTTAATTATATGTTGCCCTACAAATGTTTTTGTGGATGTTTGAGTGATAAACCAGTGTTTGAAATATTCTAATTTGTCTTCTTGAAGTTGAACTATAACTAACTATAATGAGACTCTCTAGATCCTTGATTTTTGTTGGTAAGTATGAGACTGTTAAAAGGCCATATCATTCTTTTTTCCTTGAAGAAAAAGTCTTGCATGTGCCGATTGTGTGGCGTATTTATTGATGGGGAGGATTTCTCCTTAATCTTTTTGGCATACTAGCATGCTTAACAATAAAATCTATTAGTCTGACATCTAAGTGCTTTGAAGGGGCATGTATTTCATAGTCTCTACAACAAGCACAATTTGTAATAGAAGTTATACAATAAATTAAAATTTACTCCTATAGTGATGCGTATTCTTTTGCTATGGATGATATAGATTCAAAATTAAAATTTAAGCCTATTTTTGCTTGTGGTGACATTGGAGAGCACAATTTGTTGTGGGTTATTGTTCAAAATGAAGCTTGTTAATTTATCAGAATCAAGGCATTTGGCCCTAGAAATGGACTGTAGGGTGATGGGGATCAATGATATTTATAGACATTGTAGTTGTATTCATTCCTCTAATTTTTTATTTGGGTAGATTTGTGCTGTAGCCAAATAATGACTTCAAAAATGAATGTAGCCATTAACTGAGTAGACCGACCTAATGAAAAATCCATTCACCAAGTAGGCCCAGCTTATGAATGGAGTCATTGATTAAGTAGGATCATCTTGTGGTGGGTAACATTGATGCATGGATGCTATGCAACATTTTCCATATTGGTTGTAGTCCTAGAGGAGCTTTGATGTTCATATCATTCACTATTGAACAGGTTAAAATATTTGGTCTTAATAGTCTTTGATGTTAGTTAAAATATTTTTGTTTTATCTTTTTAATTCTACAACTAATATAATTTTTCATATATTGTTCTATATACATATATATAAATGATGAAATATATCCTCCACCAGGGATATGCCAATATCCTAGTGTGATTACAATAGGCTTGAAATTGTTAGAACCTGTACATTTTTAGTAAACCCAAATCAAAGGGACCTACAAATGAGACAAAAGCAAGGAAAAATATAAAATTAGTGGAAAGGGTTCTCATAGATGGTTTGATGTGGGAAAACTCGAGACTCAAGAGATCAAGCAAATAAAAAATAATAATACAAGAGAGGAAGTTGAGGAAGAAGGAAAAGGAACAAAAAATATGATAAGATTCTCTTACACAATGGCTTTGACCAAATTAAGTTCCTGTCATGCCCAAAATATTTTGCTAGAAAAACCCCAACATTTTTTTTCTTGTTATTACTTTTCTTTTAATACCTTAATTAAGGTATGCATGTCACTAAGTATCCTGAGGAGTAGGATACATCTATGGTACACACAAGACACATTTTAAAGTTGTTGCAATGATAACATCGCTTAACTGTAACACACTGCCATGAATACTAATAATTTTGTTCAATTAATTCTATGACTATTAGTAAAAACTTTTTTTTTAATAAAATCCATAATGACAAAACTCCAAAAATATACATGATTAAAAAATATTATTACCATTTTTATACTACTATATTCATGCCTAATCGCCATACTTATGGTAATTATACATATTAAATTCAATTGGATCACTAATACCCATATTATTATTGGCATTGGTTTCACTCCAAGAATTTTTACTATAGATGAAGGCTATTATCATAGATGGTAATGCTAATGATAATATTACTTTTGGTATAGTTATTAATATTAAAATTTTTCCCAACA
Organism: Sequoiadendron giganteum; assembly: GCA_007115665.2. Classification (NCBI taxonomy): domain Eukaryota; kingdom Viridiplantae; phylum Streptophyta; class Pinopsida; order Cupressales; family Cupressaceae; genus Sequoiadendron; species Sequoiadendron giganteum. The sequence goes on from CM021101.1 coordinate 412,279,730, forward strand.
ACATATATATATATATATATATATATATATATATTTACTAGTGCGATTATAAAATATTAATGTTGTCCCTTACCTCCAATAACCAAATTATCTTTATTTATTTTATGATTTATAATTTTGATATCATTATTAACTCTATAATATTTATGAATCTATCTATTTTAGTTTTTCATTTTAGCTATTAATATTATTATTGCTCATTAAGATTAATGTTAATCTTATTTGATAGTATCAATATTAATATCACCCTCATGTTGATATTAATTACAATGCTATCCCTTCCCTTAGTATTAACACATATACATATAATATAAACATTGGTGTTACTCATTTATCGTTAATGTTAGATCATCCTTGGTTACATATTACAAGATAGGATTATTGATATTCATAATCAACTTTATGATGAGAGTAGTATTGGTTCATTTTAATATTAATACTACTAATATCAATCTGTATTCATACTAAACTGCAAAATGATGTCCTACTCTCCAACCCCTTTTATTTTCAATTAAGTTTATATTTTAAAGGTACCAATTTCATTAATCTCCATATGCAAAAATTTAAAACATCAAGACTATATAAATATACATATAGTACATCTGTATAACCTCAAAATTATTAACACTCTAATAATCTTTTTTTAAAGAAAATTGTTTATTGTTTTTGATTGAGTAAGTAGGGAACAAGCCTTGGCCCTTACAGATTAGTACAACATAGTAAAGAACAACAACCATTCAAAATATCAACAGGAGGAAGAAGCCCTGGGGGACAATTCCCCTACCCAACAATAAAAAACTTAACCAATACCCTCCCGATCAAACATTATAGCCCTATCAGACATAGCAAAAAAATACGACTATTTTTTCTTGAAATCCCACTAGTAGAATAGGTTATAATCGAATAACCTTAAAGTAGTGTCCATATAAAAACTAAAAATATTAACAAAAATATAACTTAATATATGATAGTTCAGGCACCACTGACCAGTAATAGTCTTAAAACCACTAGGAGTAGCACATAAAACCATAACAGGAAGAGATAAAAAAGCAAGACAACAACCAAGGATTAAGAATCCTCAATCAAATTACAAGCTTTCAACACGACTTCAATAATGTCTTCAACCTTCTACTTAGGCTCCATATTTCTTGATAAATCCTCTTCACCCTCCATCACCTTTTTCCTCTATTGATTCTTGATTTTGCTTTGACTTGAAACCGTATCCATAACTGCCTTTTTCATAACAACATCCACCACAATGCACAAACTCTTCACAGCCTTTTCAAGGGCCTAGAATATGATTTCCTTATCATCCAATTGCATAATTTTTTCCATCAATTCCAACCTCTCCTCCCCCCTTCTAATTCTATTAGTGTCAAAACATGCAAAATTCTCTTCACTGGGGTTTTTGATTTCCATCACCTCTGAGTCCTTGGTTGAATTTTCATTATCTACAACCCTAACATTATCTTCATCAACCTCCTGAATCTCTTCTTGTTGTGAATCCCCTTCCATTTCCTCATTACTAGAATCCTCCTCCTTAACAGATTCACCACCAAGATTATCCGAGATTTCCTCCGAAGAGGAATCCGAATCTTCCTTTACTACCTTCTTTCCCTTACTATCCTAAGAACCATAGACACATTTTTCTCCTAAATTTTTAACTTTTTACTGCTACCTGACCCTTTAGATGCCGGCAAAGAAATATTGGTAGATGGTTGACCCACTATAGTAGAATAATTTGGGTTGCCATTGTCATCCGGGATAGTGATAGTGTTTGGGTCATCTCCCAATTCTCGGATAAGAATTTTCCTTTTTTTATTTGCATCAGGGCCAATAGAAACAACAGTCCATTTTTTAGGAGTGGCTTTAAGAAGATCCAACCACGAAGGGTCCTCAAGGTTAGGAGGTCTTAGTAGGTTTTATAGATGGGCTATGAGGGCAACTCTCAATGAGTTCAATTTTCATAGAGCTCTTAGGGGTAGGGCTTTCAATCAACTTGAGGGAAAGGTTACTCTATGGGATGTGGCCAACACATATTTATAGATAGCAAAAATTAGGCCCTGGTGTAAAGAAGGATTTGCACCATTGGTTAAGCTCTGACTTAGAGAAGAGAAGAGAAAGAAAGGCAGGTTAATCTTCTCAATGTGTCAGATATGGTTAAGAATTAGGAAGTGGTATCCATGAACTGACTAGAAGCGACCTTCCAACGTGAAATATTTCATCACAAAATAAAACACATTATGGTATGGGGGAGGAAGTAGAACCCTAGAATAACCATTATGAAATATTTCAACCTTCTCTTTATCTTCAAAAAAATTGTCAATATAATCTTGGTATTTACTGTTACTTACCTTTGCCACCTTTTTTCCTTCATAGACCAGTCATGTCACCTTAGCTATAAGCTTCACGTCCAATTTGAAATGGAGATCTCCCATCTACACCTCACCACCCTTGTAGGCATTGGAAAACTTTTAACTCAATTTTTCATTATACCCATCCATGGCAACAAAGTGCGGGGTAAACCCAACTATTTCGAAAAGCCCCCATAGCTCTAAGTTTTTTTGTAGAGAATCATACTTACACGACTCCGTTCTCTTCCTTGGACCTCCCATGGAATTTTATTTGCAGTAATTTTTTGGAAGGAGAAGAAACTCATTTCTCTTCCCATCGTCGTTCTTGACAATGGCAATTGACAACTCAAAAAACTTAGTTTGAATGGAAACCTTGTGATTGTTCATTTGAGAAAATAATGGCTCAAAACATTTGGTAGGTTGTTTGAAAATGAAGCAAAGTCGGTTATCACCTTTTTGAGCCCCATCATAATTAAGTCCAACAGCTCTGCCACCCTTCTTAGTCATGATTATACTTAATTTATTACTTTTCTTTCCATCCACCTTAGCACATGTCAATATGTCATTTTCAAGATCATAATCTATATTTTTTGTGGTGCTTACTGCTTTCATTATTTCCTCATTTAAGTCTTCCTTTTTGAAGTACGAGACAATTCAAATACATTGTCCTTTCCATTTCGTTCATCTCATGTCTTTAGGATTTGGCGTACCTTTGCACTTGTGCCACCCAATCCATCCTTTCAACTTGCTAAGATGCCACGAAGGATTCCTCATGACAGTAGGACTCCTAAATCCGCAAATCATTTTAATTATTACTCCTCTATCCATAATTAATCCGAGCTCCCAATCCATCCATCACTCCCAATCTATCCTTAGCAAATATTTCTTTTAATTAATTTGATAAATTAGAGAAATCTCAATATTTTAAAACTTCTTGTCTTAGGCCAAAGTTATCCATTGCATCCACAACCATATTTCCCTTCCTAAAAGTATGGTGGATTTTGTAATGTTGGAAAGAATGTAACATGAATTTACAATCATCTAGAAGGTCTTTAGTTTCCTAGGGTGCTTCAGCTAAATTTTTAAGATAATCAATAATAATCTTAGAGTCACCCTCAACAATAACCTTCCTATACCCATTGTCTCTGAGATAACCAATTCTAGCCCAAACAACGTAGGATTCAACAAAGTTATTTGTTGTTGTTCCTAGTCCTTTATTATATCCCACAAGATAGATTCCTCTTTCATCCCTAACCATTCTTCCCGCTCCTGCTAGCCCTAGATTTCCTTTTGAACATCCATAAAAATTACATTTCACCCATCTAGATTAGGGGAATCTAGACAATACTTTTTGTTAAGTTTTGTTTAGCCCAATTCACATTGTTGAGGTCATGGGAAATCTCCCATTGCTACTTTATTCTTAACTCTTTTTAGGTAGGCCCATGCTTAGACTCAGGGTACTTACAAATTTCAATATTTTCTTGAATATGTCTCCTTATAATCATGCATAGCTCCTTAGTACTCTTAGCAAAATACCTTAAGACCCTATTGTATCTTTCTTTCCACAAACCCTAAGTAAGAAACAAGGGGACCTTCCCTCATAAATCAAAAATAATATTATGAGAGTAAGGGCTCAAGCACCACCCTTCAACAAACATTTTAACTGAGGCAGGGAAAATCCATTCAACCTTAAGCATCTCTAGGAAGAAAGCATATACTTCTTGAGCATAGGAGCAATGGAAGAACAAATGCATAATAGTTCCTTCTTCTCTATTGTAGAGGTAACATTTATTAACTGAGTACCAACCTATTTTCTTGAGGTTATCAATAGTTAGAATTTTTCCATGTATCACAACCCACCAAAAATAGTTAATTTTAGGGATTAGGCTTTTTTTCCACACCTTATTCCAATTAAAGACTCCCATTGTAAGAGGTTGCATATCCATAGCCTCATAGGCTGACTTAACAAAGAATTGACCGGTAGTATTTTTTGTCCAAATCCATTCATCCACTCTGTTTCTTGAAAAGTGGCCAAGATTCCCAATTAAACTATACATCAAGTCCAAAGCAGCATCCCAATTCGGCTGTCTACCACCCCTTAGAACAACTTTATTCAAAAAAGTTTTGAAGTCAATCTATTTTGGTCTCGAACCATCTCAATCTAAATAGTTAGAGACCAGATTACCAATGCTTATTTTTAGTCTTATTTTGATTTTTTGGAGGCCATCTATAGTAGATAAGGGAGCACATGTGGACCAAGAATATTCCCAAAAGTTAGTTCTAAGCTCATTACCAATCCTAACTTTTTCTCCTTTATTCATGGTTCCTCTGATTTTTAGCAAATTGTTCCAAAAGACAGAGCCATAAGGTAGCTCCTTTTTCCTGAGAAAACAAAAAGCCACCTTATTATTTAAATACTTAGCCCTTAGGATCTGTATCTAGTCTTTTGCACTTTCCAAAAGAAACCAACCCATTTTTTCCACTAGAGCCTTATTGAACATTTTTATTCTTCTAATTCCCAAGCCTCCTCTCTTTGGTTTACAAACATCTTACCAATTAATGAGTTCCATTCTTTTCCTTTCTTCCACAGCTAACCATATGAATCTCCTTTGAATCATTTCAATTTTCTTTGCAACATAAGCAAGGATATTGAACAAAGAGAGGTAATAAACAAGAATGTTTTGTAGGGAAGCTTTTAGAAGTTGAATCTTCCTAGCAAAGCTCAACAATTTTCCTTTCCATCCATTTGATTTCTTTTGTATCCTCTCCATAATACAATTACAATAGTTGTTGTTGGGATTTTTAGAGATTAGAGGTAGACCCAAGTAAGTAGCAGGCAAGTCCACTTCCTGAAACCCTAATATATTTATAACTTTGTCGTTAACAATCTGACTGGTATTAAAGAATTAGATTTTTCTTTTCTGATAGTTTATAAATTGGCTAGATAGCTTAGCATATTGATCAAGAGTAATTTTCCATTGTTTTTCTTCAACAATAGACACCTCCCCCATAAGAATAGTATCATCTTCAAAATTTTGATGTGAGGCAGGGGGTAAAGAGGAAGCAACACAAAAACCTTTTAAGGTTTTGTTTGCAATATGTTTTTGTATATTGTGGCCAAGAGCTTCAACAGTAATAACAAATAGGTAGGGTGATAATGGGTCTCCCTGTCTTAGTCCATGACTTGGAGAGAAAAAACCATTAGGAACCCTATTAACTAGGATAGAGTAACTCAAAGTAGTGACACACAATCTGATTAACTTTGAGGAATTTTCCATTGAAGCCAAATTTTTCGAGAATAGCAAATAGAAAATTCCAAGAGACCCGATCATATGCTTTTGAGATGTCCAGCTTTAGAACCATACCCTATTTTTTTGCTGTGGTCCATATAATGTAGCACCTCATGGGTATAAATGGTAGCATCCAATTTTTGTCTTCCTTGTACAAATCCCTTATGATTCACAACAATCATTTTTCTCAAAACTACTTTTAACCCATTGACCATAATTTTAGAGAAAATCTTATGTGGTGTTACACAAGTTGGTAGGTCTACAATCATTCATAGAAGCATCATCACTATTCTTAGGGATAAAATCTATAAAGGTGGTGTTCATCCGATTCAAAAGCTTTCCCGATTTGAAGAATTCCTTCACCACATTAAATAAGTCTAGAGAGACTATGTCCCAATAGACTTGGAAGAAACTTGGGGGAAATCCATCCGGTCCTAGCACTTTAAAATAAACAAATGAGAAAACAACCTCCTTAACCTCCTTCAAAGAAACAACCTTGGGTAATTCTTTGAGGTCCTGTTCCATAATAACATTGGGGATGACTTCCAAGAAATCATTCAATTCAGAACTATCAACCATTGGCAGATCATAAAAAAATGAAAAGAAGGAAACAACCTCCTGAGCTATGGCCTCTTCTCTATCAAGTCTAGTTCCATTTGAAGTTGTTAGGAATTTGATCCTATTTCTTGCTTTTTGCTTCAAAGTGAATTGATGGAAAAATTTAGTGTTTCTATCCCCTTCTCTTAACCATTGGATTCTTGATTTTTCTTTCCAGAAAATTTCTTCCTTTTTGTTTATTTTATAAGCTCTCAATTCCCTTTCTTTATTATAAATCTCGTCATCCATAATTACTAGTTCCATTAAATATTGGATCACCTTAATTTTCAAGTTTAAGTCTTTATTAGTGATAAAAATGTTCCCAAATGAATACTTATTCCACCCCTTAACCTTTTATTTGATCCTTTTCAACTTTCGAGTTAATCTAAACATGGGAGTGCCATCATAAGGTAAATTCCACCATTCTTCAACCAAAGATTTGAAGTTTGGGTGGAGTGATCACATTATCTCATATCTAAAAGGGTAAGGCCTTTTAGTCATTTTATCATCCCATTCTAGAAGGAGAGCACTATGATCATATCCGATTCTCAGGAATGCAGTCAAAGAGAGATTTTGCAAGATCTTCCAATTAGAGGAAAGAAGAAACTTGTCTAGTTTGAATTGAATTAGGTGATTTCCCTACCTCCTATTAGACCAAGTAAAAAGCGATCCTATCAGAGGGCTATCCATTAGCCCTACAGAGTTAAAGAAACCTGAAAGGTCCATCATACTGTCAAAAAAATTAGTTAGGCTTGCACTTTTTTCTGATGGGTATAACAGGGAGTTGAAATCTCTTCCCAGCATCCACATCTCATCTTTTCTATTGGAAATTATTCTATCCAACATATTCCATAAATCAAGCCTATCCAATCTTGAATTAGGACCATAAATGTTGACCATATTCCATTTGGCTAAGGTAACTTTATCTTCTAAACTAACTAAGAGACTATTTTTATTATTTAAATCCAACAAAAACAACAAGCCTTGAGGAGCTCCAACAAGTTATAATCCCACCTGAGGCGCCCTCAACATCACTAACTTCAAAACCAACACTAGGCCAAAGCCATTGTATAACTTTATCAAAGCTTTCTCGTTTCATTTTAGTTTCCTGAATCATTAAGATATTCGGTTTCACATCAACCAAAGAAGCCTTCAACAAATGTTGTTTATAGGGCCATTAAGTCCCCTAACATTCCAAGATAATATACGCATTGAAAAAAGACAAAAAGAGCAGTATCAACTAATACTACTCAAAGTGGGAGAATAAACTCTCTTACTTCTTTTTTGATTTATTCCCTGCTAAAGAGTCAAGAGCTTGCTGCTTGCCCGCAACCACATCTCTTGTTGTTTCTTTAATCCTTGATTCTTTTAGTTGAGGTCTTCCCACTTTGTTATTTCCTACTACATCTGAATTTTTATTTTTCCTTGATTTGGTATTTATCTATTATTCATCTACCACACCATCTTTTTGAGGAGAACAAGAGTTTATCCTTATTTTCTTTGTTCCATCTTGGCGGTCCTTCTCATTATTACCTTTTGGCATGTAGCCATTGTTAGAAACCAAGATCAGAAATGAAAACCAAAAAATACCTTCCACAAGAGAAAAACAAAAAAAGCAAGAGCAATTTGCATGAAGATGTGCAAATGAATAATATTCAGGAATTGAGAAAATACAAGAGATGAATTGCTTTATAAAAACAATGTACGCATAACCTAAAGGTAAAACCTAATTTTGAATTAAAATTAGATCAACTAAATAAAGCTTACTTATTAATTAAGTAAACTAATTATTACCTAAGTAAACTTAATAAAGTGTAATTAAATAATTAATTACACCAACACCCCCTATAAGTGCAACTTAGGGAGAATGAAAAAATATGCAAATAATGCAAGGATGGGTCCATGAAAGCATGACTAGGTCCCAGATACAAGGCCATGTTAGGTACCCATGTACAAATGCAATGAATGGGAAAGAGGAGAAAACCTAGTGGGACAACCCCCCCCCCTCAATGAGATGACCTGCTGCAAAGAAGCACTGGTGGAGTAACATGGTATCAGAGCCTTGATCTACAACCCCTTCTTAGTTTTTGGAGAAATTCATTGCAGAGCATGTTTGGAGTTCCTCAAGGGTTTCATGCCTTGAGCTTATTTATGGAGTGTTTTGATTCATACCAGACATCTCCATTGGATTCAGAGCACTAGAAAAATTCAGGATTTGTTTTTCTTTCATTGATTTTCATCTCCGTTTATTAGATCTGTGAGGGTTTGAAGCTACGACAGTTTTTGCCAGAGGGTTTTTCCATCATTTTTTGAGAAATTTTGACCTTGATGTCTCAAACAGTGCATGTTAGTGCAAAACGGACCTCATGGGTGCACTTAGAGGCCCAAAAACTCCTATTTTTATATAAAATATGATAAGGTTTGCTGAAAATTGATGTTTTAGTGTTTTTGGGGATTTTCAAAAATGCTGCTAGGAAAATCCGTATGACTGTACAGATCTGTACGGATGCCTCAATTTTTGTGCCATATTTTTTGGGTGCCTAGATTATTTTTGAGAAGCCTCAATTTTTGATCCATTTTGCCTCAATTTTTGTGCCCTCTTAATTTCTATATTGCCTCGGTTTTCATGAAATGAAGGTACAGTTGAATATTTTATTAATTTTGTAATCTTTAAATTAATAAAATATTTGGTTTAAAGCCTAAATGAGCATTTTTAGTAAAATGGTTGTATCTTGAGCATACAAAGTCTGTTTTTAGAAAACGAGATACCGTTGGAAAGCTGGTTCTGAGTCCAATCCAGTAGTGTAGGTATTTTTTCTAGATTTTCTTCCAGATTTTATTTTGCAGGCCTTTGAAGTCAGATGAAGCAGTTTTAGGGGGCTCAAGGGAAGGAGTCTGGGGTTTATCCATTTAGCTGACAATCTCTCCTTCCTTAGGAGGCACACCCTACTGTTCTTGTTGGAAAAACAAGGATAGAAAACTAAGAGGGGGGTGAATAAGTTGTTACCAAAATCAAATGTATTCAACATTAATCAACCTTAAATCTCAGATCTGATAATTAACAGTGCAAGCATAAATCAATAACACATCAGAGACACACAAACACTGAGATTTTATATGTGGAAAACCTGTTAGGGGAAAAACAATGGTGGATGTTAGTCCACAAGATTATACCTTGTTAGAAGTATAATGAAGAATGAATAAGGAATGCACTTGCATTCAGGAACACTGCCTAGAGCACAATGCTCAGATGAAGGCTCATTTCCTTACATACAATAATCAGATTAAATCTATCTAATGAAGTTGAACTGAGAAATTAGCTTCTACAAAAGCCTGATTACAGTTCTGGTTAGGCACATAAAAACTTCTACACACTCTTCCACACTCTGCTCAATATATTTCACACTTTGCTCTACTCTTGAATGATTTGATCTTTATTCGCACATGTACACCACTTTCACACACTGAGCATTGCCCCAAAATGATGAAAACAATCGTTGTTATATATCCGCTACAAGGAATTACATCAACTATTCAATTGGCCACAAATAAAGAATAAATTACAATTGTCGGCCTCAATACCTGAATAAATCTTAATGCACACCAACACAAGTTAGTCACAACATAGTGAGGACCCAAACAAAAACCTTTGAACATGCCAAGCAATAAAAGATTAATCTTCATGGATCCACAACACGCTACTACCATCATGTCGGCCAAGAACATGAAAACTCAAGCACACATCGGAAAAATCTCCGATCACGAACACTCTGATCAATGCAAACGTACAACAAGGATAGAGAACGATCTAGAATCATCCACAAACATCATAGATACATGCATAACAACTGAAATTACCAGAATTTCATCCTCTTCTTCCAAGAACACCAGCTACAGAAACTAAATAACTATAGACACACAAAAATTCATAACTTCCACAAATCTTGATGCGAACATCTAAAAATTTCAAAAAATATACTAGAAAGATTCAACAACAAAGAATTTAAAGTGCACCTTCTGATTATCAACTTACAACACTTTCCACCACTCTATCCTTCTCAGCTTCACTGGCTGCCTGAAATATATTTTTTACAATTTTCTCAATATCTTCAACATATACAGCCTTCAAAATCACCAATGCTAATAGTGTTGACATTAATGACAACCACATATCAACAACATAACCACAACATCCAACAATCTCCCCTTTTGGAATTGATGGTGACACATGATGTGAAAAATAATACCATCAACCCAACTAGCTATTCTCCAACAATCTCCCCCTGAGATTATGCACTCTTTTCCTATTTCCTTCTTCTCCTAGGTTTTTCACATTGTTCTTCTCCCCCTTTAACATCAATGGAAAGGTACACATGCTTTGATCACATATTTGAATCATCTGACTAATCCCCCTAAGTAGCAGCCACCACAACATCAATCCAGAATAAGATATGGCTATGAATTCATAGACTGATGCAAAGACCTGCATCTTAGTTTTGATTAGGAGAGAAAATCACCCCTAACTTTCCTTTGAGGTACTCAAAATTATCCTTATGAAATGAATTAGTAAATATGTCTACAATTTTCTCTTTGGTAGGTATATACTCCAATCTAACTTCTTTGTCACTTACTTTATCTCTCAAGAAGTGATATCTTATGGATATATGCTTTGTCTTTGAATGCGGCATTGGGTTCTTCATACTCAATTCTGACATCTCTTAGCATTTTCTTCATCCACAATACTTGAGTACAAATATTTGAAACAATAATATATTTTGCCTTAGTAGTAGATAATGAAATGAAATTCTGCTTTTTGCTTAGCCAAGATACCAACTTCTTCCCTAAGAAGAATACACCGCCACTGGTACTCTTCTTGTCATCCATATCTCCTGCCCAATCAGCATCAGTGAAAGCACTCAAGATAAGATAATCATCCCTAGGATAGCAAAGACCAAGATAACCTGTCCCTTTTAGGTATCTAATATAAGATTTTATCCCCCATTCCAATACTCGATTTAAGAAGTTTCTCCCTTGAGGGCAAGGATAAAAGCCCACCCACACTCTTCATAAGAGCATCTTCTTTCGAGGCTAGGTCCTCTGTACCTTTCCCTTCTTGGAAGTGAGGCTTTGCCATATTTGAGAGCAGTAAACCCTTGTTAGGAGTTGGACAAGTGGGATCCTTTATCAAGTTCATAGGAGACACATTCTTCAAAGGAGAGCTCTGTTGTGTTTCAATTTGAGGCAATATAGATTCTAGAGGGACTTGGTTGCAAGCATCCTACAAATGCCCAAATTTATTACATCCTTAGCAAAAGACCATAACTTTTTCATACTCCAATGGTTGAAACCACCTTCCAAATTTAGATTTTAAGGTCACAAAGGTGGGAAGAACTGTGTTAACCGCCACATTCACACACATCCTAGCATACACCAAACAAGTCTTAAGGAGGGTAACTTTATCCACTATAACCAAAGTTCCAAAAGAATCAGCAATCCCCTTAAAAATATTATGGTGCCAAAATTCCAGTGGCAGGCCAAGGAGCCTGACCCAGGTGGGGGCGACTTTCCCCAAGTCAGCAAAGGCATCAAACCCTAGCTTCCACTTACACAGGGACAAGATATTTTTGAAACTTATATCAAATGCCCATGGTCCCTTTGTGAGCACTTTAATCATATCCTCATGGATAAAAAAGGTAAACAAAAAAATACCTTTAGGCATAGCACTTATAGAAACACTACCCTTGAGATTCCAAGTGTCAGTGGCTCACTTGTGTACCTAGTCAATATTAGGAGGGCTAGAAAAAAACTTCCCAACCAAGGAAAACTTCAAACCCTCCAAGGCATCATTCATGATTGCATCTGGGATGTCCACTTCATCCCCCACAATAGTATAAAAAATAGACAAGGATTCTTGAGGTGTATTAGACAACACCTTTCCTCCAACAAGCTTTTCCACATAAGAGGCAAAGGTTTCTCTAGTTATGAAAATATCCTTACCCCCAAGAGAAGAAACAGATTTGTTCAAACCCCCAGTAGAAGAAATGGATTTGTTCAAACCCCCAAGTGAGGAAGCATGTCAATTACTAGGCATAATTTAGTTCCCCCAGAAGGAGATGACACACCATTCATGGATAAAGAAAATTTCATAGGTGGGGGAGCCTTGATGGGGCCCCTGTCAAGCCAATTCATCAAGCTACAGAACATAAATTTGAAATGAAAGGAGCGCACACGAACTCAAAGCTTGTAAATTATTTATTGCTACCCATATATTATTATGTACATATCTATTCATGATTAAGTACTATTTATTTAATCCTTTGCTTATCCTTATAATTAATTTACTTTAAAAAGTAATTTAAAAATAATTATAAAGATAAAAGGGATAGTATTTACAAATAATTACACTATTTCCTATGTATACACATATTTTTTTAGAAAGAGAATAAAGAGATAAACAACCTAAATAAATCCTAGTAATACTGACCCTATATAATCTTAATTTAGTTTAATATAATCTTTATTCTAGAATATTGGAATACATTCCCCTTTACTTTATTTAAGGACTATTTAACATAAAGAATACCACGTTCCTTTTTTCTCTTTCCTTGTTTTATTTCCAAAGAGGCTTCTCATAAGGGGTCGATGTGAGCTTTTCACAATGTTACACTCAACCCATACTCACAATGCATGATCCACTTATATACATATTTTTTTAAATCTTACAATTTGTCTTCCCTCTTTTACTTTATCATAGCTTTAAACCCGTCAAGCATCCTCATTCAATGTTGATGATAGTAATAACCAAGTGCACATTTCGATTGTGAATATTAACAAAATGTTGGTATAAAAGTATTTCCATACTCATACCAAATTTTCCTAATGTTCATAGGCTTACAACAACAAAGGAACAAATAGATTTATTCCACTCCAAACTTTCATAAACAATAGAAAATTATTATTATTATTATTTTCTCCGAATCTAACTCAAATTAAAATCCATTTAATGAGGGATGGGAGATATTAATATGTGTCTCCAATAATACTATTCAGGTTGGCCATTCCATTAGTTTTTTTTATTTTATTACCATAACTTTTCAATATTAATACTGTTGCATTTTAACTTCATACACACCTAAACATAAATTACACTTAATGTGCCTACCAACACTTGCATTAGTGACCAAGGCACAGTTCCCAACATGTTACAGTTATACAACAATCTTGATTGTGGAGGCTAGCATGTAAATTTCCCTTACAACTACACCACTCCACAAACATAACCACCATTGTAGTTTTTCTTTCACAACAATTTAATATCAGTGAAACAATAATTAGTAGTATTGACTGCAAAGATATCCATGTTGGTGTAATAGTATTTAAACCAATATAAGTAACTCCTCTGACGCTTCCACATCAATATCCAATGCAAATCCCCCTATGATGATTAAATGAATGAATGGTTTTTAATGAAGTCCACAAGACCATCAACCTATGGGACCAAGTGCTGAAACTTTAATCATTTTCAAGTTCTTTTCCATGTCCGCCCTCCTATTATAGACCTTGACTAGGAAGCCAACAATTTTGAGGAGCCTAGTTTCCTTACAAAGTTCATTTAGATTGTCCACCTTCAAATTGTCTTCATACTTGATACATATATCAACATAAGTAGCACACTCAATGATGAAGTTCCATTAAGTCTCAACGACCCCTTTGTTGCAAAAATACAAGTTCTTTGCTCCTAGGCTTCCTTGGGGACAACCCACCTACCTGTCTCACATCTAAGATGGTGTGACCCGATTCTCAATTGAGTGACCAAAAGCCTAACCTTTCCGTTAATTTCCACCCTTAGGTAGTCTTTCTCATCATGCCCCCACATGGGGTTGAACTTCTGGATATAATGTGTCTTTTTATGACCAACTTGCTTAGTCCACATAATAGACCTAAAATTTTCTAACACCTCATTTTTTATCTCAGCATTGGTGTTGGGACACTCATGCAGTTTAATGTTCCATTTGCTGAACCACTTGCTATTTTTCTTCATCCAAGTCTTCTCTCTATGGTTTAGATCCTCCCCAACAACCATTTTGGGCCAACGATGCGTATCCATGTTCTCAACTTTTTTTAAGTAACTTATTAACCAAATGATTGTGGATGCCTCCAACAAGAATGTACCAGTTTCAGCCAAAATAATATCTTACGGAACCGAGGATTTGACTTTGATGCTAGTAGTGATTAAATTATTTTGAATTCTTTCCACTTGCCTCCACTTGTGGTTTGACATGCTACCCCCTAAACCTCACACCCATAAAGGACAACCGACGCTATGAACAAACCAAAAAAGGGTTTTCTTTGTTTTCCAATCCCATAACTCCACTGTCCTACATCTGTTCTGCAGTAAATAAGGTACCCTCCAACCACCTTGGATCCTTTTCACTTTGAAAGTCTCCCAACTAAACCTATTCTAAAAATCATTGATTTGAGGGATTCTTTAACACTATAATTAAACTAGCCAGTCTAGATGTTTAACTCTATTGCAAGTGGATGTGCTCTTGTTTTTAAGTTGCTATCATTCATGGTATTGATGCCTATCATGATTATTGATGATATTCTGGAACCCCACATGGTAGCTTATTTTCATGCACTTGATTTGAATATCCTCCAACATTGGTAGCAATTAATCAGTGAAGAAGGGAGATACATCCACCAGTCTAATCATCCTACCTAAAATACAACATGCCGCACAAGCCTCTTTTCATAATATTAAATTTTAATTACAAAGCCTAGGGTAAAGCATAATAGTAAGAGGTGAATTCAAGAACTCTCCTTAGCATGATAACTACTACCTGCAAAAGGATTTTCGGGTTATCTTTTTTTTTTGTCCTATTTGGCTATCTTATTTTCTTCTTATTTTTCTGACTTTATTATTCTCAGATCAAAATTATTTAGGAAAGTGTGGTTTGAGAGACTATCTCACTAAGGAATCAAAGAATGTAAGAATTACCTTTCGTGTTGGTCAAGTGTAGAACAAATTTGATTCACTAGTTTTTTAAATTGTTGTTATTATTATAATTTGTTTATTTTTTATAAAATTAGTAAGAAGGGACATTTATGCATCTAGGGCTCTCTTGTGTTTCTCTTTGATATACAATGAGGATGAGTGGTTTTAGAGTTTATCTTTCATTGCACGATTAAACTCTTCTACAGGTATTAAAAGGGAAGCCTGAGGAATTAGAAGATTGGTGGAGCATTTTCCCAACTTTGGCCACAACCCGTGAGGTGCAGTCTCTCCAAGGATCAATCTCATACACAAATTTTCTCAATAGATTTCCTTTTATAATAGATCTACACTCTTCACTGCAGTCACATTTACGACTGGTGTTTAAGAAAAGTATAACCATCTGGGTTATGGCAGAGTGTATGCGGTTTACATTCTATTTATTCTACTCAATAACTACCAACGATTTGATATAGGCTTTTTTTTTCAATCAAAAATACTGACTTAACAATCCCAATAACCTTCATCATTGCATATATGTTCATATCTCTATTTCACCTATATACAAGAATTTTCCTTAGTTGAACAAGTAACAAAGTTCAACTGAATTTTAGTTTGTAGTTTTCAATAACAGAGTGGTTTGAACATATATTTTTACTTAACATAAATATCTGGAATATATATATATATATATATATATTTCAGCAACAAAAAATAAATTTAAATCAAGTAATGCATACATTTATTAAATAAGGTAATTATTTCCATCATTATCTTAGCATAATAGAAATGAAAATTCTCATAAGGAACAAGTTTATCCTCATCATTGTCCAACTAATTTATAAAAACACCATTTCCTTATTTTTTTTCTAATCATCATTTTTTTTAACTCCACATAGTTTTAACATACACTACCCAAAACTCTTTCTTCATTAACTTGAGTGCATGAAAAAATAATTCTTCCTTCAAGTTTCAAATTGGAAATTTCTATTTCTCAAACATCTCTTTCAATACAAGAAAATACTAACCTTCAAACACTGAAAGACACATAGTAAATAATACTTTCTCTCCACCCTACCTTAATGGCATCATGAAGCCTCATGGGCTCTAGCCATACCCTCGAGCAAAGAATAATTTTAGCTCCAAGATGATGAATGGAGTATTTTTCAAATTTATACAAAGGAATAAAAACAACATAGCACTAAATTTCATACATCTAGATTCTCTACTTTCTATTTTCAACCATGATCCATATAGCATGTCTCTTTACAACAAATAAACAAAGGGAATGGAAGTAGGGAAAGACTTATCTTTTTTCTTTAGTTGAGGGGATTAAGCTCTTCTATCCTTCTTTCTTCTCCAAGCCAAGCCATCTTGATCACTCTCCTCCAAGAGGGAGGACTCCTCTCCTCTTCTCATCCATTCTACTCTCTTTCAATTAGAGTTCTCCAAAAGGAGAAGTGGGTAACACCCCACTCATCCTACCTCTCCTAGTTATATAGGAGTTTCAACTTGCAACCTTTTTGGATGGGGAGGTGTGGAGTGTACCTCCCTTCATCAATGAGGTTCTTTTCTCATTAAAGAGGGAACATTCACTTAAGCAACCCTTCAATCTTTTCACCCCCATCCTCTCCTCAAAATTCGTCACTCCTCATTATGAGGAATTTTCATGAGTCAAATCATATCCTTGGGGCCCTTGCATGCCCACTTGGCCCCTACCATTATGGTATAGACCCTAGGGGGTTTATTTTTACATCCCAACCAAGGAAATTGACCAACAACCATTTTTAAAAGCCCGTTTAAAGATTCATCCGAATTTTAAACTTAGATAGGGGTTTTTAAACCTTAGCCTTACTTACATCTCACATGACTCAAAACTAATTACCCTTACAAACAAAGTAAATTAATCGTTATAATATCAACTTTCCAAAACTTAGTCTTCCAACACATTAACTCTATTTATTTCTAAGCTCAAAATAACAAGGGTTAAATCCATATCCTCAAGAGATATCTTTCGATTTTCTCTCGATGGTTCTCCTTCCTCATGCTAACACCGTTACCTTCCTGCACATTACCAACACAATCATAAGTAACAATTATATTATTGGATTTTTTGTTATGTTGCTGATATGTGGTTGTCATTGATGTCAACAATATTAGCATTGGTAATTCTAAAGGTTGTATATGTTGAAGATATTGAGAAAATTGTAAAAAATATATTGCAGGCAACCAGTGAAGTTGAGAAGGTCAGAGTGGTGGAAAGTGTTGTAAGTTGATGATCAGGTTGTGCACATTAAAGGGTTTGTTGCTGAGCCTATCTAGTATGTTGTTTGAAAGTTTTAGTGGTACACATCAAGATTTGTGAAAGTTATGAAGATCTGTGTTCCTACAGTCATATTGTTACTGTAGCAAGTGTTCTTGGAAGAAGAAGATGAAACTCTAGGAATTTCAGTTATTGTGCATGTTCCTGTAATGGTCATGGATGAGCCTAGATCGTGCTCTATCCCTACTATACATCCGCATTGATCAGAGTGATCATGATCAAAGATTTTTCTGATGTGAGCTCGAGTTTTCATGTTCTTGGCTGACATGATGGTGGTAGTGTGTTGCGGATCCATGAGGATTAATATTTTATTTTTTGGCATGTTCGAAGGTGTTTATTTGGGTCCTCACTATGCTGTGATTGAATTGTGTTGGTGCACATTAATATTTATTTATGCATTAAGGTCAACAGTTGTAATTTATTCTTTATTTGTGGCTGACAGAGTAGTTGATGTAAATCCGTGTAGCGGATATATAAGAGCGGTTGTTTTCCTCATTTTGATGTATGATCGGTGTGTGTATGTGAATTACATGTGTGAATCAAATCATTCAAGAGTAGAGCAGAGTGTGAAAGAGATTGAGCAGAGTGTGGAAGAGTGTGTAGAAGTTTTTCTGTGCCTAACCAGAACTGTCATCAGGCTTTTGTAGAAGCTAATTTCTCAGTTCAACCTCATCAGATGGATTTAATCTAATTATTGTATGTAACACAATGAGTCTTCCTCTGAGTAGTGAGCTCTAGGAAGTGTGCCTGAATGCAAGTGCATTCCTTATTCATTCTTCATTATACTTCTAATAGGGTATAATCTTGTGAACTAACATCCACCATGGTTTTTCCCCTAACAAGGTTTCCACATATAAAATCTTGGTGTTCCTGTGTGTCTGATGTGTTATTGATTTATGCTTGCACTGCTAATTATTAGATCTGAGATTTAAGGTTGATTAATGTTGAATAAGTTTGATTTTGGTAACAATTGATTCACCCTCTTAGTTGTCTATCCTTTTTTTTCTAACAATTTGTATTAGAGCTAGTTCCTCTAAAGAAGCCTAATAGCTTGAGGTGATTTGAGATGGCATCATATAAGAAGGATAGTCCTAGATTCGATGGTACAAACTACTCTTTATGGAAAGTTAGAATGGAGTGTCATTTGAAGTGCATTGGTGAACCTTTTTGGAAGATTACACAAAATTCATATACAATTCCTTAGAATGGTCCCTCCTCTGAAGATGAGATCAAGCAAGCATAAGTTAATACTAGGCTATAGAAGCATTGTTGAGTGCTTTGACAGATTCATAGATGAAAAATGTGATAGGATTGAAGACTGAATATGAGATCTAGAAAATTTTGGAAACATTGTATGAAGGAGATGCACTAGTGAAAAGTGATAAGCTACAAAGTTTAAAAGGCAAGTGGGAGGACAGGAAGATGAGTGAAGATGAGAACATCCTCTCTTTCTCTCAAAAGATAAATGAACTGGTGATGAACATTAGATGTGCCAATGGAGTCTTGGATGAAGAAGAGATTGTGGCTAAAATACTTAGATCTATGCTCCCTTCCTACAAAACAAGAGCTCATGCTATTGATGAACTTAGGACAGTGACAGATGTGACAAGAGACATGCTAATTGGAAAACTTGCTGCCTTTGAGTTAAGTGAATTTGGTGAATCTGCTCCTAAGATTGAATTTGCATTCAAGGCTACTGTATCTAGGAAAAGAAAGCAGAGATATGATCCAGGAGAAAGTTCAAAAAGGACATTCAAGTATGAAGATGAGATGAAACAGATTGAAGATGAAGAAAAAGAGTTAGAAGAACTAGAAGCATTGATTGTGAAAAGAGAAGCCAGAGGTCATGGTAAGTACAAAGGAAAGTTACATATAATTTTTTTTTCTTGCAGTAAGATATGTCATTTTGCATCAAGATGTCCTGAAAGAGTTTCTAAGTACAAACATGAGAAGACTAGATTTCAAAAGAAATGCTATTATGCTGAAGAAGGTGTAACTGATGAAGAATTTGATAAAGAAATTGGAAATGAAGATGAATGGGTATTCATTGCTATCAAAGAAAATGGTCAAGTTTCCACTAAATCTACTAGTAATGTGAATGTTGAGAAAGCTCTTGCAGCAAAAATTGAAGAAAATGATGAATGGGTAATTGACAACAGATGCTCACATCACATGACTGGTGATAAAAGAATGTTTGTAAGCTTGGAAAACTATGATGGTGGTGTTATAATATTTGGAGGAAACACTTCTGGTGTGATTCGTGGTAGAGGCACTATTTATTTTGGTGATAAGCACAATACTGATGGTGTTCTTTATGTAGAAGGCTTAAAGCATAGCTTGTTGAGTGTTGGACAGATGGTAGATAAGGGTTACAATCTTTAGTTCAAGGATGGTAAGTGCAGAATAAGGGGAAGATCTGGAAATATGATTGCTTCAGGTACAAAGACAAAAGGTAATATCTTTCACTTGAGTGCTACTAGTGAAAGTTGTTTAATTGCTCAAATTGATGTAAGATGGTTATGGCATAGGAGGTTGTGTCATGTGAAATTTGATAACATGGTCAAGATAAGCTCTACTCAAGCAATCAAATATTCTCCTAAGTTAGTGAATCCTACTAACACTATGTGCAAGGAATGCCAGATGGGAAAAAAAACTAGAAGATCTTTTCATAGAAAAAATATAGCTCTAATGGAGTACTGGATTTGATACATACTAATCTATGTGGTCCATCCAGAATCAGAAGTCTACAAGGTGCAAGGTACTATATGTTGCTTATTGATGATTATTCTAGAATGATATGGGTTGCTTTCTTAAGAGAAAAATACAAAGCATTAGATAAGTTCAAAAGATTCAAAGCTATGGCAGAGAATGAGACAGGTCAGAAGATCAAATGCCTAAGGTTAGACAGAGGTGGTGAATTCACTTCCGGTGAATTCATTTCTTTCTGTGAAGAGCATGGAATCCAAAGACAACTATCTACTCCCTAGACCCCTCAACAAAATAGATTTGTTGAAAGAAAGAACATAACCATTCTAGACACTGCTAGAACCATGATGTTGGAAGCAAATGTTCCTCATTTATACTGGAGAGAAGTTGTAACTACTGCTATGTATACCATTAACCGGGTGAATTTCAATAGTAATTTTGGTAAGACCCCTTTTGAGCTATGGTTTGGTTATAATCCTACTATCAAATATTTCAATTTTTTTGGAAGCAAATGCTGCATCAAGAGAGATGATGATATAGGAAAGTTTGATGCTAGAAGTGATGAAAGAATCTTTCTAGGTTACTCTACTAAGAGAAAATATTATCGATGCTTTAATAAAAGGTTGAAGAAAATGGTTGAAAGTGAAAATGTCAAAGTTGATGAAGATATTGGTAGACCATCCAGATGTAGTGGATATGGTTCAGATGATCAACATGATAGTACTAAAAATGGAAATAATGTTCAGACATAGAATCAACTTCAAATTGTTTCGATGAACCAAGGGAATCAAGAAGCATAAACTAGCAGAAGTGCAGAAGAAAGAACACAAGAAAAAGAAGTCAGAGAAAATCCTAAAACTCCCAAGTATGTAAGGCGAAATCATTCTGACAGTCAGATCATAGGAGATAAGAGCAAAGGTGTGCAAACTAGAAGAAGAATTTTAGAAGAGTATTGTCTTATTTCCAAAACTGAGCCTAGTAGTATCAATGAAGCATGCAAAGATGAATATTGGATGGAAGCCATGAAAGAAGAACTAATGCATATAGAGAAAAATGATACATGGGACCTTGTTCCTAGAACTCTTAACAAAAATGTGATTGGAACCAAATGGGTGTTTTAGAATAAGCTGAATGAGCAAGGTGAAGTGGTCAAAAACAAAGCAAGACTGGTTTGCAAAGGGTACTCATAGATGGAAGGTATTGATTTTGAAATTTGTTTTTGACCCTATTGCTAGAATTGAAGTTGTAAGATTATTTCTTGTTTATGCTAATTTTAAGAATTACAAAGTCTATCAGATGGATGTAAAGTCAACATTTCTAAATGGTGAGCTAGAAGAAGAAGTCTATGTTGAGCAACTAGATGGATTTCAATTGATTGAAAAATAAAATATGGTATGCTAATTGAAGAAGGCTCTATATGGACTCAAGCAAGCTCCTAGAGCTTGGTATGCTAGATTAGACTAATACTTGTTGAAACTTGGATTCAATAAAGGCACTGCTGACAACAATCTGTATTTCAAGTTGGATCAGAATAAAAAATTGATCATTGAAGTCTTTGTTGATGACATTATTTTTGAAGGTGATGATGATTTGTGTATGAAGTTTGCTGATGGAATGAAAAGTGAGTTTGAAATGTCAAGGATAGGAGAGCTAAAATTATTTTTAGGACTACAAATCACTTAGTTAGATGATGGAATTTTTGTATCTCAGTCTAAATATGTAAAAGAGTTACCAAAAAAGTTTGGCATGGAAGACTCAAAGCCAGTTGGTACACCTATGGTAACTAGATGAAAACTTACATAGAATGATGATTCTCCCAAAGAAAATCAAACAAGATATAGGTCAATGATTGGTGGACTAATCTATTTGACTCAGACCAAGCCAGATATAATGAATGTTGTATGCATGGTTGCTAGATATCAAACTGATCCTAAAGAGTCGCATGCGACTGCTATGAAAATAATCTTCAGATACCTGAAAGGGACAATTGATCTTGGTCTTTGGTATTCTAGGGATGATGATCTTATCCTAAGCGCTTTCATTGATGCTGATTGGGCAGGAGATGTGGATGATAGGAAGATTACCAATGGTGGTGCATTCTTCTTAGGGAAGAAGTTGGTATCTTGCTAAGAAAAAAGAACAATTTCGTTTCATTATCTACTGCTGAGGCATAATATATTGTTGCTGCAAACAATTGTACCCAAGTATTGTGCATGAAGCAAATGTTAAGAGATGTCACAATTGAGTATGAAGAACCTATTGCCATATTATGTGACAACTCAAGTGCCATAAACATTTCTAAGAATCCAGTGCTGCATTCAAAGACAACATATATCCATCAAATATCACTTCTTGAGAGATAAAGTAAGTGACAAAGAAGTTAGACTGGAGTATATACCTACCAAGGAGAAAATTGCAGACATATTTACTAAGCCATTGCCTAAGGATACTTTTGAGTACCTCAGAGGAAATTTAGGGGTGATTTCCCCTCCTAATCTGAACTAAGATGTAGGTCTTTGCATCAGTCTATCAAATCATAGCCATATCTTATTCTAGATTGATGTCGTGGTGGCTGCTACTCAAGGGGAGTAGTCAGATGATTCAGATATGTGATTAGAGCATGTGTGCCTTTTCCATTGATTTAAAAGGGGGAGAAGAACAATGTGAAAAACATGGGAGAAGAATAAAGTGGAAGGATAAAACATAAAAGGAGTTCACAATCTAAGGGGGAGATTGTTGGAGAAGAGCTAGTTGGGTTGATGGTATTTTTCACATCATGTGTTTCCATCAATGCCAAAGGGGAAGATTGTTGGATGTTGTGGTTATGTTTCTAACATGTGGTTGTTATTGATGTCAACACTATTAGCATTGGTAATTCTGAAGGCTGTATATATTGAATATATTGAGAAAATTGTAAAAAATATATTGTAGACAGCCAGTGAAGTTGAGAAGGTCAGAGTGATGGAAAGTGTTGTAAGTTGATGATTAGGTGGTGCACGTTAAAGGGTTTGTTTCTGAACCTATCTAGTATGTTTTCTAAAAGTTTTAGTGGTATGCATCAACATTTGTGAAAGTTATGAAGATCCGTGTTCCTATAGTCATTATGTTACTTTAGCAAGTGTTCTTGGAAGAAGAGAATGAAATTTTGGCAATTTCAGTTGTTGTGCATGTTCCTATGACATTCATGGATGAGCCTAGATTGTGCTCTATCCCTAATGTACATTCACATTGATCAAAGTGATCGTGATCTGATATTTTTCCAATGTGAGCTCAATTTTTCATGTTCTTGGTCGACATGATGGTGGTAGTGTGTTGTGGATCCATGAAGATTAATATTTTATTGTTTGGCATGTTCAAAGGTGTTTATTTGGGTCCTCACTATGTTGTGACTGACTTGTGTTGGTGTGCATTAAGATTTATTTATGCATTGAGGCCGATAGTTGAAATTTATTCTTTATTTGTGGCCGACAGAGTAGTTGATGTAAATCCGTGTAGCGGATTTATAAGAGCGATTTTTTTCCTCATTTTGATGTATGATCGATGTATGTATATGTGAAGTACACGTGTGAATAATGATCAAATCATTCAAGAGTAGAGCAGAGTGTGAAAGAGATTGAGAAGAGTGTGTAGAATTTTTTTTGTGCCTAACTGAAACTGTCATCAAGCTTTTGTAGAAGCTAATTTCTCAGTTCAACCTCATCAGATGGATTTAATCTAATTATTGTATGTAAGGCAGTGAGCCTTCCTCTGAGTAGTGAGCTCTAGGTAGTGTGCCTAAATGCAAGTGCATTCCTTATTCATTCTTCATTATACTTCTAATAGGGTATAATCTTGTGGACTAACATCCACCATGGTTTTTCCCCTAACAGGGTTTCCATGTATAAAATATTGTTCTTTTGTCTTTGATGTGTTATTAATTTATGCTTGCACTGTTAATTATCAGATATGAGATTTAAGGTTGATTAATGTGGACTAAGTTTGATTTTGGTAACAACTGATTCACCACCCCTCTTAGTTGTCTATCCTTGTTTTGCCAACATATATATCACCTTGATTTGTTAATTGAATATTCCAAACTTTAACTATATAAGAATCCATTTAAAATTTTAATTGTATTCCACATTATACGAGTGTGTTCCACCTTCATGGTAGTTACAATAAAACCTAATGTCAAAAAAGAATGCAAGAATATTGCCAAAAGATCACATTATTTATCTTCCACAATATTTCTAATCATTAATTCAAGAAAAACATATAACAAATTAGAGTTGTAAAAAGTACATACGAGGTGGGGCCTTACAGTTTCACATAAAATAATGTTGTAGCACCAATAAAACATGTAAATGGTCTAAAAAATATGAATTTATAGGGAATGGTATATATATCAAGGTACAATGGAGAGATGCCCTTAAAGGCTCCTTACATTGTAACTTGTGGATTATTTAGAACCATTATCAAGCATGCAACAAAACAACATACACTCATATGACATTCAAAATAATATAATAAGGCCCAAAAGTAATTTAAATCTTATAATATATATTTAATATAATACAACTTAAATTATATCCCTCTCTACATAGTTCTCTCCCTCCCTCCCTTTTTCCCTCTCCCTTTTCCTCTCTCATTCCATCTCTCCCTCTATATATATTTATCTCTCACCCCCTCTATCTTTCCCAAGTTATATCTATCTCTCTATATCTCCTTTCTATATCTATCTCTCCCTCTTTCTATCCCTATCTATCCCTCTCAATATCCCTATCACTCCCTCTTTCTATATATCTCTATTTATCCTCTATATCTCTCTCCACCTCCACCTCCATCTCTATCTCTATATTTCTCTCTATCTCTCTCCGCTATCGTTATATCCTTATGTTTCCTTCCATCTCTCTCTTCCCCTCTATATTTACCACTATATCTATCATATTTTTCTTCCCATATATCTATATCTCTCAAAATTTCTCTCTTAAATCTTCCCCTATTTCTCTCTCCCTCTCTCTACTCTCTATTTGCATGTCCCTCTTTCTATCTATCTCCCTCTCCCTCTCCCTCCCCCCCTCTCTTTATATCTCCTTATACATCTCTCTATAACTTTATCTCACCATTTATAACTCTCTCTATCTCTCCCTCTCCCTATTCCTCTATATCTCTTAATCTCTTCCTCTATCTCCCTATCTCTCTCTATCTTTATCTCTCCATCCACCTCTCTCTATCTCTATCTCTATATCTATATCTCTTCATCTCTACCTCTCCTCTTTCCCCCTATATCTTGAAGCATGTATCCCTCTCTCTATCCATCCATCTCTCTCCCTCTCCCTCTTCCTAGACCTCTATATCTAATTATCTTTGCCTCTCTATCACTATCTAGCTCTAGTTATCTTTGCCTCTCTATCTCTCTATTTATCACTTCCTATCTATATATTTATCTTTCTATCTCTCCCTCCTTCATTCTCTCCCTTAGCCTTCCTCTCTATATATTCATCTCTTCCATCTTTATCTCTCCCTCTCTTTCTCTCTATATCCCTCTCCTTTTCCATCTCCATCTCTATTTCCATTCTTCTCCTCTCCATATCATTTTGTATCTCTATCCCCTCTCTATCTCCTTACCTCTCTCTCTCTCTCTCACACACACACACACTATCTCTTCCCCACTCTATCTCTCCCTCCTTATACGTACCTCTCCCTATTATAAGTATAACATGAGCCTACTGGTAAAGGATCCTGATTATTTTCCTAATTCATAGGTTTTATTTTAATCATGTTTGTATCCTTGTAAATGTTTGCATTGTTGATTTGAAGCTACCACTTCTCCATTGAGACATTTATTGCACATCCTTTTCTAATTGAACTATACCTCATGTAATAAAGAAATGTACCAAGAAAATATAAACCATTTTTTTCTAAATTGACCTTCCACACCTCTTGAGCGTACCCATTGCACACCAAGGTGTGATTGCTAGTATTAAAAAAAAATGGAGTTTGGGATGTGATTAAGAAGGAGAAAATTTTGGGCATGACAACATCAACTAAAGGAGAAGATGATGTAAGTATGGGGTGAGGGTCACTCAGTAAATGATGATTGCAACATGACATAAGCATGGTAGGATGACATCATCATTGTATGGTCTATAGAAAAAGGAAACTAAATTGGATGTGTAAATCGTTTAAAGGTTCCATTTAGTAAGTGAAGAAATTTATACAAGGTGAATGATGATGTTATCAAGGTATGAATTGTGAGACTTTTATGTGAACCTAACTATTGAAAAAATTATAATAAACTCATTTGGATGGATGCTAGACCTCCACAAATCAAATATTTGTATTCTCTTGTCATGGAATAGGAAACGTGAAGTTTCCTGCTTGAATGAGATATTTGTAAAATCTTGTTAACTAGATATGCGAAGTATCCTGCTTGAGTTAGATATTTCTAGGACTTTACCTTGCTATTATATATTCTACAATGATTCAATTATATGTAATTTCCAATCTTACAATGATTTAACTTCCTCTAAGCCTGGATCATAAAAGAAAGCTATTGAAAGCTATATGGGCCTTTTGTTTCAGGAAGGATTGAAATTTGGAAAAATATTTGAAGATGATTTAAATTGAATTTGAAATTGATTGTACTCCTTCTGACTATTGTACATATTTCTTTTTTTTCATATTTGAAATAAAATTCAAAGCAAATTGTTCTTGATTCAAAATTGTATTGTTGGTTGCTAGATTTTGGCTGTCTAGTAAGACCCCCATATTTAAAATGGACCACAAAGGGGCAGTTAGAAATTCCTTGAACCACGCCTTTAATTTTTAATGCTTGAAAACATCTCTCCAATATGTCCCAACCATTGATGCCACAATATTATCTTATTTGCGAGAGGTGTAACAACCTAATCTATAATATTATTAACCATAAGAACCTTAAATCTACTAAACCCACCACTTATAAATCTTGTCTCAAGATTGAATAATATTAATTAATTTACTCCTTTTTCCAACACCATTGCTCTATAAACCATATTGAAACTATCCTTATTAAATATGACCTACACATTCACATCATTTAATCTTGCAAATGAAAATTAGGTTTCTTTCAAAACCTAGATTGTGTAAGACATGAGGAAGGGTTTTAATTCTTGCCTCTTTGAGCTTGAACTTTAGTCTTCCTTGACCTATGATTTTATGTCAATGTGTCTCCTTCAATAATACTTTATTTTCTTTGATCTTTTCATATTCACTAAATCATTCCTTATGGGGAGTCATATGGAATGAAGTGCCTAAGTAAATTAAACATGAATCATGGAATTTATATGAGCATTAAGAAACCAAGCATAGATCACCCAAATCTTAAGTGGAGGTTTTTATTTTTGTACAAAGGGGCATCTTTGGATGACTTACCCTTTTCAACCTTTCAAGATATGCAATTCCTCTTAAAATGCCCTATTTTAACATAGTTCCAACACTTGAATTTTATTTGGACCACTAGACTTACCTCTAGACTATGATATTTTATCCCTTGAATTATTTTTTATTTCTCTTGGAATGATCTCTCACAATTGAGGCATCCTTGGATTGATAATGCTTAGTGAACTTTTGCCTTGTTTTTTATAATAGAAGGGTTGCTACTACATCCCAAATTTTAATTTATAAGTGGTAATATTAATTACCATAAATAGATTATCTTGTGAGTTAGGTAAAAATAAATTTATCCTGGGAGTTAGGTAAAAATAAAGTAAAATGATACACCTTTTTCTTCATCCATTTTAACTTTGACAGAACGTAAACTAAGTTAACACAATATTAAAGGTGTTTAAATTTTCTTCACCATTTATTTTAGTTTTAACATAACGTAATCAACCACAATATTAAAGAAATTTTGATGTTCTACTATAAAGTTTCCATCATTCACCCTCAATGAATATAAATTCTTAT
The DNA here is from genome assembly GCA_007115665.2 of Sequoiadendron giganteum. Lineage (NCBI taxonomy): Eukaryota > Viridiplantae > Streptophyta > Pinopsida > Cupressales > Cupressaceae > Sequoiadendron > Sequoiadendron giganteum. The sequence goes on from CM021101.1 coordinate 412,307,924, forward strand.
AGAGAAAATATTTGTTCGTTCAAGACTTAGTCTAATATAAATTTCCCAAATTCTCCCTAGCTTATTTCTAGTGGCTTTTGACAATACATGAAGCAAAAATCATTTTGACAATATAATCAGATTGAATTTATTGCATTCCTATTAACAATCAATCAATTTTCATTCTTCATACATATAGGCTTTCCTTCTAATACAACCCATTGATCTCTATCAATAGGGATATATCTCATCTTCAACTTCCATAACTCAAAATTATGTCCATTAAATTTTTCAATATTTATGTTTGTGTTTCTTGTCATTATAGTTCACATATAGATTCTCATGCAAATGTCTTCCACTTAGAACAAAGTTTATCACTCTTATTTTAATTGTAAAACACAAAAAATAGACAACACATTTCCAACATAATTAGTTTTTTAGAGATCACTAATTTTTTTAAATTATAGATCATTAGTTATTCCTACATATTTTTTGAAGTTAAATAATGCTTTGATTTATATACAAATGACACATAATCAAACAAATCATGAATTAATAGTCTCTGAATTATTAAAGTAAACAACTAGCATAAACTATGTGTTGATGGTGTTTTCTGCACAACAACAACTCAGATAGAATATGATATCCTATCTCTCTTGAAAGGTAAATCTGTATGGAAAAGAAATAACCCCAAGGTCTCTAATGTCAGGTCTTGACAATGAAAATAAAACAACTCAGAGATAATGTGAAAATTGCTGGTAATCACAAAGGGACCTTACTACAAGCAAACACTAGACTTGAATTTATCAGATCTAGCAATAAGTTGATACCTTAAACCCTAAATTTAACTCAAATAATAAAGAAAATAACAAAAGATAAAGGTTTTAGAGATAATTCTAAGACTAATTCTAACCCTAAGATTGACAATGCAAAAGATAAGATGCTCAAAATGGACCGATCTCTCATAAACTACTTTTTGTTTGACATAGATAAATCTGCAATCTTACAGGAATATTGCAATCTTTTGAGGTGTTTAAATATTTTCAAATCATGCATATTCATTCATGAAAACCATATTGTAATTGAGATGAACAAACATTCATAATTGAACTAAGCACAATTTTAAGTCTAGTCTAACTTTGCAAAGTAGCTAACAATCAACTAACTGCAAAAAGTATGGACTAGAGATCGCTACAAATATTCCAAACATGAAACTCTAAGCATCACCAGACCATCTAAACTAAAATTAAGCAATTTTAAAGATAGAACAACAAGAACCATGCGAGATAAAAATCAACACAAGAGAGATACCAAATCACAATATCCTTTCTTATATTAAGTCATCCAAAATTGCAACAATTCCAGTCTTCTATTACAACACTTTCTTGAAGATAAACTCTAGTTCGCTCAAATATGAGACCTTCCAACTGTCTACTACTCTCTTCTATATGCTACTCTATAAATCTAAATTCTATATCTTACAAATGAGGCATCATTCCCAATTTATAGAGAACCCCCGAGATAGGTCGACCTAAATAAGAGTTTACAATAATAAATGCCATACAATAGGTCGGCCTCAAAGATATTCGAATACAACATGAAATGTGCAATTGCACCAATTTCATCCAAGTCGGCCCGAGGTCTCAAAAACTTGGTCCAACACATGTGAATAATGGGAAGAACAAACTTTGATGTAGCCCTATATAACTACTTCCCATCCTTGTCTTTGGCATGCTCCACTTCACCATGCATTTCCAGCAATACTCTGTCCAATTCGACAATAGGTGGTATAGGAAAAACCCTAACTTTTATTTCAAGAGACTTGATGTCATCTCTTGCTTTCCTTACCGTACCATCCCAATCAACCCTATTTGTTAAATACCTATCAATAACTGCAATGTAGGTTGCAACATCATCTAGCTGATGTTCAGTGACTGGACCTTCACTAACTAGAGAGTAGACATCTCTCTACCATTTCCTAAGGTGTTCCAAGTTCATATGCTTTGGAGCAAACTTCTTCCTCCCTATCATGATTTCAAAGAATGAGATGTACCTATCATAAATGCCAGTCAAGGTGTCCTCAATCTGCTTCCCTTGTTTATGAATCTTCTTCAAGGCCCTTTGCCTCATCTGCAAGATCTCGATCCACTCCCAAGGCTCATAAACCCTTGGGAAAGGAAGAATCCCACTCTTCACCAATTGATCCTCAGTGTATTCCATAATTGTCCTTGTTTTCTTCAATAGGAGATCAATGTCCTCCTTATCCTGGGCTAGCACAACCTTTAGCCATTCCACCGACCTCATGGCATCCCTTGTAGTTGACAAGATATCCTTGATGGAACCATCTCCTTTGGTCTAGACTCCCTGCACCCAACCAACTGTGGCATGTGTAGTGCCCTTCATATTTTCAAGTTCAGAGATTGTTTCTTGAGGCAAGAAACCAATGACAAAGGAGGAAAATCCAATGGACTACAAGGGTTTCATCAACTCCTACAAGTACCTCTTCAATTTCTCATTCTCCTTTTCCAACTCATGCTTGGTTTGTACCTCCTTCCTCAATCGACCAAGGATCACAGCACTGGAGCCTTCATACTCCTCAATATCCTATTCCATAGATGCATGCCCTAGATCGATGGTCTGCACATGATAATCTTTTGTAGTCACCCCATCTCTATCCTTGTCTGGAGCAAGAGTAGCAACATGGGCCAATCTGTTTCTAGATCCATCTCTTCCAATCCTGGAGATGACCCTAGCTTTCTTCTTTATTTTACCTTTCCCAATGTTAGCCATTAGGTCATCCCAATTGGGAGGAGTGTCCTCCACTATTACCAATTTTCTCTACAACTCTCTATCCAGCCAACCTGGAACAATGGATTCAGTTTGCACTTTATCTTGTTTATCCTATTCCTATTGGAAACTAGGTTCATCTTTCTCAATACTTGGCACATTAGGGATTTCCCCAGTCAAATCCCCTTTCTCCTGAGACTGTTCTTCTACAATAACTTGTGCTGGTGAAGGAATCCTAACCGGTTTCTCTTCCTTCTGAGGGGATTTTCCCTCCTAATCCTTTGCAAGTGAATCTGCATAAGACACCAAGGGAGACTAAATTACGTTATCAATTTCTACCTCTGCATTGTAGAGGTCTCCTTCCTGGAATTCTTCTTCACCCAAGTCCTTAGGATCTTCATCCTTCCTTGGCTCTTCTAGCACACTTCCAGTCTCTTGAGGAAGGGGAATGTTCTGTTGTTCAATGATAGGAGTGGTCACAGGAACATCTCCTCTTGCTGTAGTGTCCTTTGGGGAAGGAGTCCTTGAACTCCTCATGTATACCTGTGTCTTCTCCCCTAAAATTTCTACTTCTACCATAGGTGGCTCGACTTCCTTATCAATATTGGTAGTTTCCTTTTCTTTCTATGATATTTTCACAAGTCTTCTTCTCTTGGTCAAGGGAGCAGTAACATCCACTTCTTCCATTTCCTTTTTATCTTTCTCAATCCCTCTCCTTGAAACGGGCCTTCTCTTCTTTGCAATGGGCTTCCTTTGTTTGCTCGCCTCTGCTACCTCTTCAGTTTGGACATCCTTGACCTTGATCTTGAAGGGGGAGTCTACCTTAGCCTTACCTTTAGGATTTTTCTCATGTGATTCCTCAGAAGCAGAATGAGACTCCAAGTCTCCCATAAAATCATAGGTGCACTAGACACCTTCACCTTCTAACTCCAACATTTTGTGCTTAAGCCACATTTCTGTATACTTAGTCACTGGAGTCATGATCTGCTCCAACTCTATATTTTCTTCTTCTAACCAGTCAACCTCTCCAATCGGTTTGTCCTTCACAGCCTCAAAGATGTGACCCTGAATCAGATGTCCATCTTCTTTGACTTGGTCAGGAATGGACTTTATGTTATATAACCTCACTAGGTCCACTGCCAACCTAGAGAATTTCTTCCTTCTTACATCAAAATCATCACCAAGGTTAGCCCAATAGTCCTCAATGTTGTCCTTGTGGCTGTACTCTATGCTAGCCTTCTTTTGTGCCTCACCTGTGATATCAAACCTTGCCCTCTTGGAATGGAAGAAGAGACCAAAAGTACTCATCTCCTCCTCATAAGCATGAGCTGACTGGATGGAAGGGCATAACTCATTTGTGCCTATCTTCAATGGGAAGTCATTGCCAAACCCTGTTTTATGCTTGTCTCCCTTCACAATCACATCGAAGTCACAAATCTTCCTTATGACTTCCAACAGTATGATATGGTCAGTTGGGTACCTTGGGAGTCTATAAGGAGCCCTTTGAAAACCATCAATCCTTATGTAGGAGAAAGTAGGGAATTGAATGAACCATGCCCCATACCTCTTGATCAACTCCTTGGATTTGTTTAAAATCCTAACATGTTCTGCACCCCGCAACAACCTAGTAATATACATGGTGAATGCATCATTCACCCTTCTATAGCTTCCTCCTCCTAGGTACAGTTGTGGATACACCTCATAGATTGCATCTTTCCCAAATATACCTCTAGTACTTAGCCCCTTGTATGGGTGAAATCTTGCCAATGCACACACTAGATAGGAGGTCATGGTGAAGGTCTTGGTATGCAAGACATTGCACATATGCTCATGGATTATTGCACTTATAGCGCCTGCCCAGTGGTAGTCTATACCTTGCTCCATCCAAGCAATGAAATTAAACATCCAACTTTCAAATACTCGTACATTCCTCAGCCCTACCAACCTTTTGAGGAGAGTGATGGCATCATAGTACTCCCTCTTGAATTTGAGTCTGACCAACTGTTTAGGCAACTTGGAGAAGTGGGACTTAGGCTTCTCTAACCAAGAGTTGATCACCTGCTGGGACTTAACCACATTCTCTTCATAGTATTTCTTGGTTGCATCTATATCAAAATCCACCACATGTGACCTATCAGGCATATCAAAAGTCTGGGCAATGGACACAGGGTCAAAGTTTGCAACAACCCTTCCTTGAGGACTGATTATTCTTTGTGTTCTTCTGTCATAGTTCCTGGCACACTCAAGAACCAACTCGTAACATTGCACCGTAGAGGGGAATCCAACCACATGTGCTAACCCAAATTCCAAAGTTCTTCTGTCTAGCAAAGGGAGGTTCTGTGCTGCCATTCCAGCCTTGAACTCCTCGTAATCCCACATACCCACATTGGTATCAGTAATCCCTGACCAGAAAAAAGTCAATATGCTCTCAAGAATCTTACTCTTTATGTCCATTTTTACCTTCTTTGCCTCGGAGATAGCAAAACCTTTAGCACCTAGATCCATTGCCTTCCCCTTGCCATGCCCAACAACATCTTGTCTTGAAGGCCTGCAAACAAGTAAAGACAACCAAAATGAGATCCAAGATAAACAATAAGTGTCAAAATCCATATTAAATCAACTATTTCAAAGTTCAGGATTTAGCCTCCTTCGTGGAATCTAGACTAGAGAGGAATTTTGGACCAGGTGGAATCCAATGAAATAGGCATATAAACCCCACATAATCATTTCAATCAATCAATATAATCAAGGAATCCTTTGACACTTCTTAGCATAAGTTCACTTAATCATCTAAATTCATCATCAACAAGCAAATTCTTATATAATCCTCAAATTCCTCATTCTCACAAAACTTCAAAAAAATCCACCTTAGACAGAAATCCCCGAAAACAGTAGTAGTTTTAACAACTCGGGAAAATGAGGGAGGTGCATAACATCTGGGAAAATCTTGAAGGTGCGGATTTTAGTGGAATCAATACAAATTTACCATGAAAGCCCAAATTAGGTAGAATCACCCAACAATGGACACCAAGAAAATTTGGAGGAAGCGAAATTCCGCAAGATAAACCAAAAGTTCGGATAAAAGCAGATTAAGAACATATAAGAAATGGGAGAACTCGGGGAAATCCATTAGAGATGAAATTTTGTGAAGACACCAAAAGTCTGGACACCAATGTTTCCCTCGTCTTCACCAAAATATAACAAATGATCACGGATCTAAGAGCCTGGAGCTCGACAATGACTTGACCTAAAACTCCAATGGATCAACCATGAATTCAAAACTCACCTCTCAGTAAATCGAGAGGGATTGGCTATGCCCTAGGTCAAGAACCCTAAAACCTTCCACCATGAAAGCATAGAACAACTCAGGCACAACTTGCTTGCTCGTAAAGATAGGAAATTTATTGAAAATTCAAGCAAGCTACCTGAGACAACAACAAAAGATGAGCCCAAAGTGGAAACCCAAGAAAAGCACCTGAATGAACTGGTAAGACACGAAACCCAAAAATGCCCAGGAATGGCACACACATTCAGCAAAAATGCAGCAATAAATAACATGAAGGCACCCACAACAAAGCAATTCAAACCAAAAGAAAGAAAGAATATCCACATACCATGAGAATATAAGGAAACGAGACCAAGGAACTTGGCAATAAACTTTAGGCACGAGCTGTACCCAATTTTTTGCTACAACTCAAATGGTGGAGCTGACTTAAATACTGTTATATTTAAAAGTGAAAATGTAGTTATTTCTAAACATGTTTGAGTGTTGTTGCAGTTCGTTTTAGTTCATTGTGTGACAGTTATGCTTCGAAAGGAGGAATCAAAGTTGCAGAATTTTCTATTCAATGCTTTATAGTCAAATGAAGTACAAGATTGAGTGTTAAACAATAGAACATATCAAATGTTTTCATTTATTTCACAAAGTGATTCATATTTACAATAAGTCATTTGATTGCAAGAATACAAATGCTAGTACAAATTTGCATTGAGATGCATTTTTTCTTTTCCAAATGAAAAGCATAAAGAATGAAATCAAATATCCACACAAGTTGTGGATGTGACTGTCAGAGTGCATCATAAACAACACACTACACTATGGAAGATGCATAAGGGAAAAAATAACATAAGTACAAACATAATCATCATTGCCTGATTGATTGATGACCGATGTAGAAGTGGTGCACCATTTGTCTTCTTCGAGCTACGTTGACCTGTAGGAAGGAAGAGAGGGATGTCAGAGGCTTCGACTATGAATATACCTATATAAACCATCAACGATAATATAGTATGCCACTAATCATGCATTGAAACAATCAAGCAAAGTGAAAAGACATGAGCTGAAGGAGAAACATCAATACAATCATGATATATTGTTTTTTATGCTAACACTGTTTGTTTCCTTGTGCAGGTATAGGAAAAGCCATGTAGCTGTCTATCTTTTGAAGACCAAGCATGTGGGAAAAAATGGGCTCCCACAAGGGTAGAGCCCGACATGTTGCTCTTATATGTTACAAGAGGGACGAGAAAGGAAGATGCAATCATTATGCTCTTCTGAACTTTACAACTGAACAAGTGATCGAACTACCATGCATTTATAACAATCAAATCAACATATAGAAGTGAAAATTGAAAATGAATGCTAATTGGACAACTTGTTTTAGCTTAAACTATCAATCTGTCATGTTTTGGAGCTGTTGTTTTTTAAATACTATTTTTTTGTTTTTAAGATTGTTTGCTTTGTAGTGTTGTTTCATATTTTCTGTTTTGGAACAGTAGTGTCCTATCTTTTAACAATGATAGTGAACAGTGCAAGTTATGAGGGTTATGTCAAGAACAGGCAAATAAATGAAGAGTTTGTTGCTAGAATAAATAGAATAGGTAAATACATGAAGATTTTGTTGCTAGAATAAATAGAATAGGTAAATACATGAAGAGTGCCAGGTATAAGAGCATATGGTGCAGGAGCACCTTAAGGGTCTTTTGGAAGATCTTGGCAATTTTGGCTTGTAGGTGGTTCTAGCCAACCACCAAGGTAATAACGACTAATTGTGAAGTCCCAAGTGTGTTTTTGATGTGTTTGTTATGGAAAACTTAGGTTGGTTTAGATCTTTCAGGTTTGGGAAAGTCTTAGTGTAGAGATTAGGAAAAAAACTAGATAATGTTGTCTTAGGAATTTGGCCTAAAAGTTCAAAAAAGGCATTAATGATGTTCTAAGCCCAACCTAAGGGTCCTAGCACATGGGATAAAGGTATATAGGGTCATCCAAACCCTAATACCTGGGTTGAAAGTTCATTTTCATGAATTGAGACTTGGAGAGCATATTGTGTGATTGGAATTCAACAACTTTTGAGGGAATTTTTGTGTTTGAGCCTTCATCCAATCAATCATGGATTGAAAGGTCTTTTCTAATGGTTTGAGGCTTTCCATTGTGCCACTTATTTATTGTTTGAAGCATTAGATTAGCCATTTAGTTCAATTGTTTTCTATTTTGCAAGTTTTTGGAGTTTTGGCCTTATAGTCGGTTTAGGCCAATTTTTGGAAATCATGATCCCCACTTGAATTCCCGTGGAAAGGCTACCATGAAAACTTGGAATCAATTAGGGGACTATTTTTATAGTGTAAATAGTGTGTGTGGAGTCTTGGTTTGCAGGGGAAGAGTTGAATTCATCAAACACTAGGCGAGTGCAAGTGCATTTTGGCTAGTGGCTTAGAGAGGACAGCAGTAAAGAAAGCTGATAAATGGATTGATTTGTGCCAATAAAGAGAATGAGAGTGTGGGAACATGTAGTCCAGACAAGTGTGTTCAAGGAGGAGAGTTGAGGAGGTCATTGAAGCCCTCAAAGTTGGAAAAAGGAGCCAAAACCCTAGAAACCCTTGAAATTAGGGGGTATGAGGACAGTCCTATGTACGGACACTTTCAGAACCTTAAACCTGGTAAATATTGAAGCCTAGGGTACTACTAGAAGGAATATCCAAAAATATTTGGGGGTTTTTAAGGCCTTTTTTGAGAAAAGCCAAGAAACCGGGTTCTAGGAGGCCTAAAAGAGGCAAAAAGGCTACAAGGCCTAGAAACTAGAAATTCTTGAAAGCGAAGGGAAAAAGGTTTTCTATCCAATGAAATGGATCAGTGAGGAGTCAAAACACCTAAATAAAAACAAGACCACCTTAGCCTAGCCCTAGAGTGGTTAGGACACATTTGGGTCAGTGTGGAGCTAAAGGAAGCCCAGTGGTGGAATGGGAGTGTTGGTGAAGATTTTGAAATTGGTGGAGAGACCTATAAGGAGTTAGGGGTTTAGGAGAGATCCCTAAGTAGGGTAGAATGGAATACCCTAAGAAGAACAAATAATAGATCTTGGGAAGAGCAAGAGTGCTCTTGAGGTTTAGGGCTCCCCATCAGCATACTTCTAAAGGACGCTCAAGCATGGAGAGATGTGAAGGAGTTTCAGATTTCAATCAGAGTAGTGGGAGGAGACAAGATCAATACAGTGACCAATCGCTAGTTATTTAATTAAGTGAAGCAAATGACTAACAAAATAGTCAGTGGCTATAAGAGAGAATGCAATCCATGGGGTTACAATGATTTAAGGTAAATGCTTGCATTAAATAAAATGGATGCATTAACTTATAGAATATCAGGAGAACAGATGCATCAGACAGGTGAGAAGTTTATGGTAGATTAAAATACATGAGTTTTCATAAAATGCAGTTTTCTCATTACTTTCAGCACACCCCATTTGGCTTTTCAATCAAATAATACAGATTTTCACCAGATACAATTTACCCATAGGGGTGTTTTAACAAAGTAGCAAGATAAGGGTTGTGTCTCAGTCAAGGATCACCCATATGAGGGTTTTCAATAGTAAGGAAAGGGAACATGTGTTCTTCAGAATGTTATACACCCAGGTGGAGTTTTGTCAGAAAACAAGATTTTATATAGTGCTCTCATGGTTGAGCTTAAATACAATAGAAAATACAAGTATAAACATAGATTTCTTCGAAATTTTGAAAAATACCCACATTGGGGGTTTCATTTAAAACACATAATTCATAAATACCCACATACAAATTTTTATCTAAGGAACAAATTTTATTCATATACAGAGATACCACATGGGGTTTTCACAAGGAATGCAGAGTTACCATCATTTTTTAGTTCACCCATATGGGGGTTTTAAAAATAAAGCAAAAACAATGTAGTTTCCAGAATACCCACATGGGTTTCTACATTCTAAACAAAAATGCTTGATATTGCATGGGTCGAGCCCAGTGTGAATTTTAGTTACTCTTCAGGAAAGAATGAGGAGAGTTCTTCAAGTTTTGCTGCATAGGAGAACAAAGTCAAGCAAAAAAAAAATTGCATAGAGTGTGAGTTTCTTCATAGGAAAACCATCAATCACATGATGTCATGTTGTGGCCTACTAGGAGGATAATGCACATAAATTTCACAAAAAATAAGCTTCATCACAAGAATACATGGCGCGGCTTATGGATGGCCTCTAAATTTATAAATGAGAATGACATCTTTGCAGGAGTATATGAAGCTTTTAAGCTTTTGTTTTGCATAAAGACAAAAGGAGGAACAAGACTTACCACGCACGCCTGACAAGGACCAAGTGGGTCATGGCTAGATCAAGGAGTTATCAAATACAGAGCTTCAAAAGCAAGCTCGAGCTCCCATAATGGCGTTCCAAGGAAGATACAAACAAAGCAATAGGAAGTGATACAACATCAGGAAAATATCACATACAAGGCCACGACCAGTGAGGTTTCTTTCTTCATTAAAAGAAATAATGTATCAAACAAATGATAGGTTGAACTTACCATTGCTTGGAAACTGAATATGATTAGAGAAAAAGGAGGCAAAGCAAGAATGAAGGATCAAATGGAGTTCTCCAAGCTTTTGCAAGCTCAAAACCAAGCATAGACATGGCGGCGCATTTTCTCATGCAGAGCCTCTTTCTCCAAATCACAGAATGCGAAATGAGTGGAGTTAGGGTTTTCCCTTACCTTTTGTCTATGTTGCCCTAATTCGGATTTAGGGGTTTTAGATTTTTGCTTGTTTCAAACTTGCTTAATACCATGAGTGGCCGAATTTACATACTCTAGGTCAACTTTGTTTTAAAGTCTTCATTTATTTTTGCCTAGGTCGAGCCTTGGGAAATTTACTCAAAGTTTCATATACCTTATGTGTTTTATTGTTTTTGAGAAAACAATTAAAAGGTGGAATAATAGTGTCTTAGGCTTCATTTGCTGAATGGTTTTTTATAAAGAGTCAATAGGTCAATATGCCTTAGGGTTAAGAATAGAACTAGGGTTTTTTTTTTTTAATTGTTTTTGGAGAAAACAATTAAAATATGTAAGAGGGAGTATTGTAATTTTATGTTTTTTTATAGAAAAATCAAATCTTGTAAAGGAGATATAAGGTATTATGTGCAAAAGATTTTTATATCTTTAATTGTAAAATGGAATAAGTATAAAACTGCATCATGTAAAGCAAAAGCAAAGTAATACTTTATAAATTGCTTTGTTTTCTTGCTATTTTTAGCAGTTAAGCGTTGAATTTATCCTTGGTCGAACTTGAGTTTTCAGTTGGAGAGATAAGGTGTTATCCTTGCTGTAAAAGTAGTTTTTTGCTTTTTTTAGAAGCCTGACAGTTGATGCATGCAAAAAGTGTGACTTTCCACTTTTATGCCAACTTGTTGCATAGTTTTTGGGACCTTTTCATTGAGTTTTTTTTAAGAGCTCGGATTAGGGTTTGAGACATATATCTTTGGAGAAAACTCAGGGTTTTCCAGTTCAGTCTATTTTTTGCTCTTACACATTTTTGAGCTGAAACTGTTTTGTACTCAATTGAGATTATTTCTGGCATACTCCTACAGTGAATAAAGAACAACATTCCTACTTATCATTTTGTGTCCATTTACAGTTGCAGTTTGATGCTTATCTTGTGATTTCATTTTAAGAAGTCCTTGTTATGTCCTAGGCTGTAGTTTGATGTAGAAAAGTGCAAAGATACAAGTTGCATGTCATCTTTTGAATGGACCTTCATGCAAAGTACTTATGTAAAAAAAAATTCTTGAGAGGTGAAATCTTTGTTGGTTTTTGAGCACTATTTGTGAGGAAAATCCAGAATAGTCATTGGTTCATCATCCAATATTAAAAATCAATTCAAAATCATAGGTTTTAAGTTTCTATTTTCTCTTTGTCCTTTTCCCAAAAAGATTATTATAATAGGATCATTATACAGAGAGCCAACTCACTTTGGATATTCTCTTTCCTTATAGATCACCCATGTCTAGAAAGAGTTTCAATGTTGCAACAGATAGTCTGATTTTTTGCAAATTTGAGGGGTGCATATCTGATTGCTAATAATTTTTGGCACGCCCGGTGGGATAGTTTGAAAATCAGTTTCATAGAATTTTAATTTCTAAAAAAAATTTGTTGTTTGCTGTATGCAGTAGGTTTCTCAGCCTTTTGGAGGCTTGTTCAATACACCTGGCGACTCTGACTTCTGATATTTTACATGCAAACCTATTAAAGCTTGCACATGAGAAAGGTACAAATCAGATCAAGCACTACACCTTTCCAATACTGACAGCTGTCCCCGCCACGAAGAGTTGGCAGAACATCAAGGAGGTTGCTTGAAGCGCCAGTGAGGTCAAAATCAACACCTATTTTTAGCTCTCTAGTTTTATCACCAGGAGTACCAGTTCTAGTATCATAGATACCACCAATGGTAGCACCAAGGAAACATCGGTTTGCACCTTTTAATGGAGGAAGTCCATTAGATATCGCTCAACATGACGACATCCTGGTTGAAACCTTTAGAAGCCTGCCATTATTCACTAGAGAAGATCACACAACACTGGTGGAGCACATTCATGGCGTGTCCACCTTATGTTCAGTTCACAACATCACGCAGGAGAACGTTGCAATGAGGCTTTTGGCTGCATCGCTCAAGGGTAAAGCATTATAGTGGTTTAGAGGCCTTGCAACCAACTCTATTGCAACATGGGATGCACCAGGTAATGGTCTGTACCAATTTTTTGTTTATAAATCTAACAATCTGTCCTTGTTAGAACAACTGAACATAATTCAGAGGGCACCAGACAAACACTTGGTGGATTTCAATTATTGTTTTTAGAGAACTTGGGGCAAAATTCCTGCAATGGTAAGGCCTTTACCAGCTCATGCTTTTTTGTTTTACTTAAAAGCTTTGAACTGTAAGATTTCAGTCATGACCCAGTCTATGGGTGGGCATACGCTCCCTGATGCTTACGATATCACCATTAGATCCAAAAATTGTCTTATTCAGGCTGAAGATATAGCTCCTAGACCTCCTATGCCACTGTTTCCTGAGATACAACCACCTACCCCTACTTCTTTACCTCCCTTAGCTAATGTTCCCATTGTCCCAACAATAGGTTATCAAACTACAACACAACAAACTACTGTTCCAATCCAAAACCAAGAAATCCAAGAGATCAAGAGTATACTCAAGACCTTCGAGAATGATCTTATGAGCATTAAGAAGAACCAACCTAATAGGCCAGCTTTTCGGAATGATTACCAGGGCTAGAAGAGAAATTTTAACCCAAGACCCTTCCAGCCATACAACCCAAACACAACCAGTTTGTCAAAGGAGCTTGTACCTTAGAATAATATCGCCCAGGATTGCGATTGGTTCTATCCATGCAACCAACCCCATAACCGATCATCATGTGATAATGGCATGATAAATCGAGCCTTAATGGTTCAAAATAGTTATGCAGGTTCAAAAAGTGTTTCAAATCAGAGCATGGAACAACAAGAAGGTTTTGAGGTCTCTTTGCTAGACGGGCAGAGTTTTGAGTTCTATGGCGTGAATGGCCAGGATCAACAAGTTTATCCTATTGTAGCCAAAACAAGATAAAAAAAGAGAGCAATGGACCTAGGACAACAAGATGGAAGTTCACAGCAGCAGCCAATTTCTACACTCAGTACTAACGCTGCAACACAATCCAAGGTACAATTTTTACAAAAGGGGCAAGAGATACCTGGCAAAGAGTAGTCAAAGATACATTTGCAGCCCTTGCAGAAGCAAAATGATGCTGCTGTCACAAAAAACCAGCAGAAGGTAAATGCTACTTCTTTTAATATTGTTGAACACCTCAGAAAGACTATTGTCAGCATGTTTGTATTGGATGCTTTGCACATTCTAGGTCAGAAAAGTTTGCTGCAAAATGCTTTAGCTGAGTTGTCTATTTTTGATGATACTAATCAAGGTGCTACCAAAGTCGTGTTCACTAACACTTCAGAAGGTAAAAGTGAACATAAAGGTAAGGAGGTAAAGCCTCCCCCATTTTATTTGACTTTGATCATTGGGGATAAATTAGTGCATAATTGCATAGTTGATTCTAGCGCAAGTAGCTCTATCATGCCTAAGAAATCAGTTGATGCGTTAGGTCTTGTCTATGAACCTAATCCCCCGAAGAGTGTAGTTCAGTTGGATGGGTCTGCTGTTAAGATTGCTAGTATAGTAAAAAAATTAGCCCTTACTTTGTATGCATCCCCTAGCTTTGCGATTCATCAAGATATACATGTAATCGATTTTCCACCACACTTTTCCATTTGCCTCTTAAAGGATTTTACAACCAAGTTGGGGGGTTTCTTTTCATCTGACTAGTCTCATATGTTTTTAAAACAAGGTACGATATAAAGGTAACCATAAAGTCTGAGCCTTTAGCCAAAGATCACATTGAACCATACATTCCAAGCCCTATAAACACTAACCTATGCATCACCCCTATACTGGAAGAGCAAACCACGACATTGGACTACAACACCCATGTAGAAAGTATAAATCTAGATGAATGGGCAGCCAAGGATCACGAGCTTGATCCCTTCCAGCATATAGATGAGGTAGGATTAGGGGTTTACATGATTTGTGAACCTGATTCTGATATGCCTAATCTAATTAAAAGGGAAGTACAACTTGCAAGGCAGGAAAATGAACTTTGGAAGCTCTATTTTGATGGTTCGAGGAGCAGTGTAGCTGCTGGCAGTGGGGCCATGCTGATTTCACCAGAGGGAGAAAAATATTATTCTAGTTTTAGATTTGTATTCACCTGTACAAATAATACAGCTGAATACAAAGCATTTGTACATGGCCTAGAGTGGGCCCGAAAAAGAGGTATTAAATGTTTGCGTGTTTATGGTGATTCTGAGTTAATAGTAAATCAGGTCAGAATCTAAATGCTACAAAAAATGACTTGCTTAAGAAATACAAGCATTGCGTATGGGATTTAATAGAGGATCTTGATGCTTTTAATATCTGTTTAGTTCCTAGAAATGAGAATAAGCATGCGGACAAGCTTGTTGCTATAGGGGCTCAGTTTGATATTCCAAAATAAATTCACAAAGTAGAGGCACGTCAATATGTAAAGATAGTCATCACACCTTTTGTTCCTAATAATAATGTGAGTTGGGAGGTTTTGACAGCGAAGAGCAAATTATAAATTTTTAATTGCTGAAACTGAGTTTGCAGATGGAAACCAACAAAAGTGGCAGGAGCAGTATGACAATCAAATTGTGCAATTGAAGACTAACAAGTTGCCAAGGGGTTTGGTTACTTTGGAATCTACATTCAATTCATATGAACAAATGGGGAGAGACAAGTGCAGCCTGACTGTTAAAGAGGAACACTATGAAGCAATCAAAATCTTCAAAGGTAAGCTTCTCAAGCTGGGAAAGGTATGTAATAAAGAGGAACAACAAGAGTTTATTTTGTTATGTCATAAATTTAGTGATATTTTTGCTTGGGAGAATAAGGATTTGAAGGGGTTTGACCCAGAAGTAGCCCAGCATACTATTGAATTAGAGCTTGCTGCAAAACTAGTAAGGCAAAAACAGAGGCCCCTCAATCCCAAATTAGAACACCTTATGAAAGTCGAGTTGAATAAATTAGTTGAAAGTGATATCATTTTCCCCATCAAGCATACTTCTTGGGTGTGGAACCTAGTTCCAATTAGGCAGAAAAGTGGGGAGATTAGATTATGTGTTGATTTTCGAGATTTAAATAGAGTGTCACTGAAATACACTACCCACTCCCTTCCATGGAGCAAATTTTGCAGGTGGTTTCTAGTTCTGATAGATTTTCTTCGCTAGATGGTTATTCAGGTTATAACCAGATTCTAGTTAAGCAACATGATCAATTCAAAACAACATTCATGACTAAGTGGGGCACAATGGCTTACAAAAGGATGCCTTTTGGCTTATCCAACACTGGAGCAAATTTTCAGCGAGTGATGGATATGGCCTTTCACGACCTCATGAAAATGATCATTCTAGTTTATTTAGATGATATTACTGTTTTTTCCAGAAATGCTAATGAACATCTCAATCATTTAGAACATATTTTTTAGAGATGCAGGGAGTTTAGAGTGTCTCTCAACCCAAAGAAGTGTATTTTTTCTATACATGAAGGTAAACTCCTTGGACACATTGTTTCAAAGCAGGGTATTTTCATATATTCTGAAAGGATTTCTGCAATAATCGAATTACCACTGCCAGCTCACAAGAAAGGCTTACAAAGCTTTCTTGGAAGAATAAATTTTGTGAGGAGGTTCATACCAAATATTGCAGGTTTGCTGCAACCTCTCATTGTTATGCTGAAAAACAATATACCTTTCGCTTGGACCAAAGAAGGTAAAATGAGCTTTGATCAAATCAAAGAAGCTCTTGCAGCTGACCCTACCCTCATTAATCCAAAGTATGACAAAGATTTCATTCTTTACACATTTGGAGGAGTTGATACTATTTTTGCTATGCTTTGCCAGCAGAATGATGAAGGTTTGGAGCAACCAGTGGCCTTTTTCAGCCAGGTACTTCATGATTATGAGGTAAAGTATTCCTTTGTCGAGAAGCATTTGTTTGATGTTGTAAGAAGTTTAAAAAAGTTTAGAGATATGTTGTCGAACAACAAGATTCATTTGCTGGTTGAAAATTCAACTATTAAAGATTTCTTGCTGAACCGTGAAATTAATGATAAGTGTGCTGGTTATCATACACTCAATAATATCATTCTTACTGGTGATAATACAAAAAATGGAGCCGAATCAGGAGCGCGCAATTTGCAAATGGAGAGTAGGGACAGAGCGCACCAGCGAATGGCAGGGGTGAAATGGTGAACAAAGGTCAGAGATGAGTAGAGGGCATGTACCACAGTAGGTGCATATGAACAACACATGGGTAGACAAATGCCATCCCACTTACCAGAGTCGTGCAAGAGGAAGGAATGGTGTGAAGGGCTGGAATGATGGCAACAACTCTTGGCAGGGGAGCAGGCCATCTGGATGACTGTGGATTCGTCCGAGAGGCCGTCAAACAGATTAGAGGAACACCCATAAGACCAGAAGATCAGGAATGCGGAATGTTGAAAAATGGAGCCCAGACGATAGGTGCAATGGCAGGCCTTGGTCCACCAAGTTGAAAAACTGGCCAATGTCGGAGTGTCTGCACGACAATAGGAACTTGGACAGTACCGATAGGGCTGGGGAACAAAAGACGCAGGAAGGGGGGAGACAAATGTGGGACCGAGAGGATGGCAAAAATGATCACAGAAATCTAAAGCCCCCCGGTAGACCTGATAACCCTGTTCCTCCACTACAAATTCCTATAGATCCCTAGAGGATTAAATTTGAAGCAGACAAATTAAAACAATTAGGGATCTTCATCAAATGGGGGGGTGGAATCGGTGGATCAGGGGAAGTCAAAAACTGGTGTTTTGAGAAATGGGGCAATAGTGTTGAAATCGGTGCTTTGGCTAATGACTACTTCCTAATCATTTTTTGAACAGCAGAGGAGAAATGGAAAGCCCTCAATAGTGAACAGTATTACCTAAAGAGCGCTGGATTTCATCTGATTGATTGGTACCCTAACTTCAATCCATGGAGGCACACCATCCAGGAAGGTCCGATCTGGATCAGAATTTATGAAATGCCTTCCGAATTTTGGGAACTAGGGCTGCTAAAATTAATGGGGAACCATCTGGGAACGATGAGATCAATAGATGAAGTCCTAATTGACAGAAGTAGGGGTGCATACATTAGAATGTGCTTGGGAGTGAATCCACAACATAGTCTACCTTCAGAAATAGAAATTCCCACTGTTGCAGGACCGTGTCGACTGAAGGTTGAAAGAGAAGATCATCTATCCCTATGTCCTATGTGCAAATCCATAAGGCACGGGCATTTGGAGTGCAATGGTATGGATAAAGTGGACAAGGCCAATAAATATTCTCAAAAGCTTTTCAGGTCGGGGGTAGAAGCAGTACCCATTAGTCCAGAAACCACGCCTAAGCCTGTTGAACAACAGATGTATGATCCTATTGCAGAACTCTAGTCTCCCAGCAGGCGGACAGAGAGGGGATATGATCTAGGCTATAGCCTCTCTCTGACAATAACAGAAATGAGCGGTGCAGAGACCGAGCCAATAGTAGAAGGGGTATGGGAGGTTGCCATGGACCCAACAGAAAAAGCCATATCAGATAAAGAAGCAACTAGAACAATGCAGGAGAAATACAAATCACAAGAAGTTGGAGCAATTATTTTTGAAGCAGCTGTAATAGAAGAAATGCAAGGGGTGGTGGATGATCAGGATGCTGGGCCAGAAAAAGACCCAAACTCCCTCTGGGCAAAGATAATGGATTTGAATCAAAGAGTAGAGGATTGCAACAGGGCTGAAATCTATGGGATGTCCGCCGGTGAGGAAGATCACAATCCAGCTGAGACCTTTGAGGACTAGGAAGACAATGATTCAGACCCAGAGGAGTAGGAAGGCCCTGGTCATGAGCAAGAAGGCCTTTTTGAGGAAAGGACCTTAGAGCAGACCCAATCGAAATTGAAACATCCGAATACCATGACCAAAAGGAAGAGGGGTCCTAAATCTAACAAATCCAGACTGAAAATGGCTACCAGCGCTAAAGGCCAAAGGAAACTAAGAAGCGGGAGGGAGATAGCCCCTCCTGTGAAGCCATGAAGGTTATCACATGGAATGCTAGGGGCCTAAACACCCCTAGCAAATGGCACACGGTCAGGCACCAATTAGATCAAAGTAAGGCAGACATAATTATGCTACAGGAAACCAAATGGGAAGGTCAAGAGATAGGAAATAAAATGAGAAATTGGAAGCAATGGGAAGGAATCTTTGTGGAGTCAGTTGGGGCTTCTGGAGGTTTAGGAGTGTTGTGGAATCCCCTCTTCATTCAGTGTACGACTCTAATGGAAAAGCAAAACTAGTTGGCAGTCAGATGTAGGATTCTGAGTCAAAACAAGTTTATAATAGTTGTGAATGTTTATGGACCAACAACTACTAATGCGAAAAGGGAGTTGTGGTTAAAAATCGGGGCATGGATACAACTACAGGCTGGTGCACAATTTGTTATTGGCGGAGACTTCAACTCAACTTTGGATAATACTAGAAAGTTGGGTGGTATTCAATCTCTGTCAAAGGTACAATCAGATTTCCAATCCTTTGTAGAGGTTGGGAGGTTAAGAGAGCTGCAAACGAAGAATGGGAAATATACATGGACGAATAGGAGGAAAGGATTTACTCACATTGCAGAAAAATTAGATAGATTCCTATTAGCTGGAGATTGGGGACCTTTGGTAGACACATTTGAAGCTAGCATTCTTCCTTTCACTGGCTCTAATCACTTCCTAGTCCAGTTGTACTTTAAGCCAAAGGTCCCTAAGGGTGGCATCCCTTTTAAATTTGAGCACATGTGGCTTAGGGATCCATCCCTGCACAAGCTAATGAAGACTTGGTGGAATGAAGTGCAGGGGGGCAATCACACTTGTATGTTTTATCTCAGACAAAAACTAGCACACATCAAGAATAAATTGAAGGATTGGAATAGGGAGTGGTTTGGTAACATTTTCTTAAGTAAAGCACGTGTTGAAGGTGAGCTATCCAAGCTGAATGAAAAATTCATAGAGAAAGGAATGGATGGGGCAGACTTTGACTTGGAACTACAACTTAAGGCAAAGCTAAAAGAGATTTTGGCTAGGGAGGAGATCTTTTGGAGACAAAAGTCAAGGGAAGTGTGGCTGAAGGAAGGTGACAAGAATACCAAATTCTTCCATAGGACTGCAAACACTAACAAGACTCGAAGAAGCATACTAGAGGTAGTGAAGGAGGATGGGTCGACCACACAAAGCACATAAGAAGTGAATCAAGCCGTAGTCCACTACTTTCAAACAATTCTCAATAGAGCAATCGAGGACAATAGAAGGGTAAGGGAGCTCTTTCTGGACCGAATCCCAACCTTGGTCAATGATGCAGACAACTTAATGCTATATGAGCCAATCAGTCTGGAAGAAGTGTAACAGGCCACATTCCAGTTGGGGGCTGACAAGGCCCCTGGACTAGATGGTTTCTCAGCTAGATTCTTTCAAGCCTTCTGGGATATCATTGGGTCAAATGTACATTTGGCGGTTGAGGAGTCAAGGAAAAAAGCAACGACGTTGGGGGCTTTTAATCACACTTTCATCACACTCATCCCCAAGAAGAAAGACCCAAAGTGCTTCAAAGAATACAGGCCAATTTCCCTATGCAACACCATCTACAAAATCACAACTAAGATAATTTCCAACAGGCTTAAGAAAATCCTAAAGAAAATCATTTCAGAAGAGCAAAGCGGTTTTTCTCCTGGCAGATCTATCCTTGAAGGCATCATTGTTGCACATGAAACTATTCATATGGCTAGAAAAGCAAGGGCTCCTAGCATGATCATCAAGCTCGACATCCTTAAGGCATACGATTTGGTGGACCGTCAATTTATGGTGGATGTTCTGAAGAAATTTGGATTCAAAAAAGATTGGGTCGACTGGGTACAAGGCTGCATCAATTCACCCAAATTTTTAGTGATTGTGAATGGCTCCGCACATGGTTTCTTTGAGTCCTCTAATGGAATTAGATAGGGCGGCCCCCTATCACCCTTCCTCTTTATCATCATGGTGGAAGCACTTGGAAGGAGCATCTCTCAGTTAAGGACAGAAGGCAGTTGGAACGGCATCAAGGGCACCCCTGGTTTGGATAGGGTGACTCATCATCAATTTGCTGATGACACCATCCTATTTGGCGAAGCTTCTAGAATAGAAGCTAGGTGCATTAAGAATCTGTTGGATGAATACAGCCTGGCCTCTGGACAAAGTGTGAACTGGCACAAGTCAAAAGTATTCTTTCTTAATGTACATCCGAGGCTTCAAGGGGATCTAGTTAGAATTCTTGGTTTGAAAAATGCCAACTTCCCTGGCAGGTTTTTAGGAATGTCACTTTTCTCTAGAATCAATAAAGTTAGCTATTGGGAACCCTTATTAAATAGCTGTAGGAAGAGATTGGAAGGCTAGAAGGGGAAGTGGCTCTCCTCATCTGGCAGAGTAATGATGCTCAAAGCAGTTCTCTCTGCCATTCTGATATATTCTATGTCTTGTTTGAAGCTTCCCGTGTCAGTAGAAGACAGGTTGATTCAAATCATGAGAAGATTTTTTTGGAGTGGCACTGGGGAATCTCAGAAATTTCCTCTCATGGCATGAGGAAAGGTCTGTAAACCAATTAGAGAAAAGGGGGTGGATGTCAAGCAACTGCATCTAATGAATATGGCCATGGGTGTGAAGCTCGTCTAGAATTTGTATCAAAACGGGAACCAACAATGGGTCCAAATTTTACGAAAGAAATATCTTGACTCAGATGAGGACATTCAAATCTTCACCATCCAAGACCTGCCAAGGGGGTCAACCATCTGGAACTTTATTTTGGATTGTATATGCATCATTACTAATCACATCACATGGCAATTAAATAATGGCAGGAGGGCTGCATTCTAGGAGGACTCGTGGGAGGGACATCCTGCCCTGATGTCCCTCCCTCATCTGGCTAAGATCCGAAGAGAATCAAAGCGAGTATGGGGCAGGGAGGTGTGTAATTATGGGTCATTTTCAAGGGAACATGGGGTACTAAAGTGGCAGTGGAAGTCATTAGAAGTGCTAAACGCACCCCAGGCCCAAAAGGTGGTTTTGGCAGAGATTCTACAACATAGAACCTGGGCGGCTTCAGATGCAGTGGATCGGATTAGGTGGTGTGCTTCACCAGTGGGGGAATATAGTGTCAAATTAGGATACAAGGTTGGGGAAGTAGTTCTCAAAGATAATCATTTGCCAAAAGATTTACTGTGGGGAAATCATGTTCTGCCCAAGGCTAGTGTCTTCTCATGGCTGGCTATCCAAAAGAAAATTCTTACGCAAGATCGTCTGGCTAAAGCTGGCATCATTGGTCCAAGCAGATGTCCTCTATGTAAACACCATGACGAAGATGTGAACCGCCTCCTTTTGTCATGTCCTTATGCAAGGTATTGCTGGAACTTCCTTCAATCCAAATTAAATTTCTCTTCCCCTCAACCACAGGAGTTGGCAGATTGGTTTGTTAGCTGGCCAAGCAGTAGGAAGCAAGATTTCTTTGGTTGCATCTGGCAAATTTCTCCCTCAATCGTCATCTGGGAAATCTAGAAAGAACATAACCGAAGGATTTTTAAAGATCAGATGATTCCTAGAGAGCAGTTGGTTAAGAAGATTGAAGTCTCCATCGTGGAAGTTGTGAATTCAACAGTAAGATCGGTGAATGTAAAGCATAGCACCTTTTCTAACAGGGACAATGAATTGGTTAAAGAATTCAAGGGGCTTATGATTCCAAAATTGGTAAGCGCTAAGCCAATGGCACAGCCAGGTGATCCACGGAAGGGAGTTAAATGGTGTGCCCCGTGCTCAGGATGGGTGAAGATCAATTTTGATGGAGTGTTGAATGGGAACCCAGGGCCGAGTGGTATTGGATGTGTGGCGCTGGATGGTGAGGGGAAGATCCTAGCAGAACGAGTGGAGTTTATTGGCGAAGCAACTAACAACATCGCTGAAATCATAGCAGCACTAAAAGGACTGGAATTGGGTAAGGAATTAGGAGCGAGGAGAATTCATCTAGAAGGGGATTCACTGATCATTGTGAATGCAATCAGACAAAACTCGGCCCCTAATTGGAAGATCAGTAGGTGGTTGGCTATCATCAGGACCTTCATTGAGGAGTTGGAGGATTTTTAGATAAGCCATATTTACAGGGAAGGGAATACATTGGCGGATGAGTTGTCAAAGCGTGCCATCTTTGGTACCAGTCATGGTTAAGGTTGTGTTGGTGGTGGAGAGCTGGTGTGTTGGAGATAAGCTGTGGAGGATTGTAGTTTGGTCAACCATCATAAAGTAGTAAGGATTGGTAGTCTTTGTAGCTGGAGGAATGTCGTTAAGGTGGAAGTGAAATGGTTTGCAGGCCATGGACAATTAGCCTGTAGTTTGGTAATTCCTTCGCATATGTACTATTTTATTTATTAATATAAATGGGTGCTGGCCCTACCCAACTTTTTACTTAGCAAAAAAAAATGATAAGCGTGCTGGTTGGATAACCAAGGTCATGGAGTTTGACATAGATATTAAAATAACCAAGCTCGTCAGAGGTAAAGGTTTGTGTGAAAAAACTGCAGAAAACACAGTGGGCAACAACCTAGAGGAGACTAAAAAAGTTGGCACAGTGCTAAACAACGATGATGCAATTGTTGTTCCAGTTCTTGCTACTACCTAGGTACAACAAATGATGCTTTATTTGCAAACTAGTGAGTATCCCGAAGGTCTAGATAGAGCAAAAATGAGGTATTATAGATTACAGTATATTCATTTTGCAATTATTGATGACATTCTATATAGAAGAGATTTTCAAGATGTTTTGTTACGATGCATTGAACCTGACCGAGTTGATAAGCTTTTAGTAGAATTTCATGATGGGCCTTCAGGAGGCCACTTTGCTACAAGAACGACAACCCTGAAAATTATATAGGCTGGTTATTATTGGCCAAATTTGTTCAAAGATGCCATTGCTTGGGCCCGAAAATGTGAAAAGTGTGCTATGTTTTCAAGAAAATAGAAGCTTGCAGCTTTACCTCTGCATCCGATTCAAGTGGAGCAGCCCTTTGCTAAGTGGGGCTTAGATTTTATAGGGCCGATCAACCCACCTTCAAATGCGGGTCATAAGTGGATACTGACCGCCATAGATTATTTTAGTAAATGGACCAAGGCGGTTTCTTTAAAAGAAGCAAATGAGACTTTTGTGCTTAATTTTTATCAAGACTTAGTGTCAAGATTTGGTACTCTAGATTCTATAATTTCTAATAACGGTTTAGCCTTCATTGGTTTAAGAATTTCTGATTGGTCAGTTAGAAATAAAATTTATTTGAATACATCTTCCAACTATTATCCGCAGGGAAACGAGCAAGCAAAATCTACAAATAAGAGTCTGATCCGGATAATCAAGAAGACTATCGAGGACAATCAACAAACATGGCACGAAAAGCTTAAGCTAGCCCTTTGGGCTGACAGTGAAACCTAAAAGGGCCATTGGTTGTTCTCCTTACGTACTTGCTTATGGTAAAGAAGCTAAGTTACCCATTTCTATTGAGCTGCCGACCTTAAGTTATGTGAAAGAACTAGAATTACTGAATGAGCAGCCTCTTGAAGTGCAGTTTGCACAGTTGGTAGAGCTTGAGGAAACTAGAAGAGAAGCTTTAAAACAACTTGAAATACATCAAGCTTAGATGAAGAGCTCTTTTGATAAGAAGGCAAGACCATGGGAGTTTATCATTGGTGATCTGGTCTTCAAGTGGAATAAATACAAGAGCAGACCTGGACGACATTCCAAGTTTGATGCAATTTGGGATGAGCCTTATGTGATCATAGAGTGCAAGGAGTACAATGCTTTCCAACTTTAAAAGCTGACTGGAGAGGTGTTGTCTATCCCAGTTAATGGGATCCACCTCAAGCATTGCCTCTGAGATAAGTTCTATAAATAGAGTAGTTGTTAGAAATAAGTGTGTTACACACATTTATTTTCAGTAGTTTTTTTTCCCTAAGCGTTGTTGCGCATTGTTCTGTTCGCCATCAGGACCTGTTAGTTTGCTTTCAACTTTGTTTGTTTTGTTTTGCTGCTGTTTTGGAGTTGCTATTTTAGTTTTTATGAGTTCATGAAGGGGAATTTTTGACTCCGCGCCCAATGGATTTTTTAAAGGCAACTGATCTATGCTTAGCTGGCAAGCATCTAGCAAAAATTGCCAAAATGTTACCAATTTTTTGCTACAACTCAAATGGTGGAGCTGACTTAAATACTGTTATATTTAAAAGTGAAAATGCAGTTATTTCTGAACATGTTTGAGTGTTGTTGCACTTTGTTTTAGTTCATTAAGTGATAGTTATGCTTCAAAAGGAGGAATCAGAGTTATAGATTTTCTATTCAATGCTTTATAGTCAAATGAAGTACAAGATTGAGTGTTAAACAATAGAACATTTCAAATGTTTTCATTTATTTCACAAAGTGATTCATATTTACAATAAGTCATTTGATTGCGAGAATACAAATGCTAGTACAAATTTGCAATGAGATGCATTTTTTCTTTTCTAAATGAAAAGAAGAAAGAATGAAATCAAATATCCACACAAGCTGTGGACATGATTGTCATAGTGCATCATAAACAACACACTACACTATGGAAGATGCATAAGGGAAAAAATCACATAAGTACAAACATAATCATCATTGCCTGATTGATTGATGACCAACGCAAAAGTGGTGCACCATTTGTCTTCTTCGAGCTCTGTTGACTTGAAGGAAGGAAGAGAGGGATGTCAGAGGCTTCGACTATGAATATACCTATATAAATCATCAACGATAATGTAGTATGCCACTAATCATGCACTGAAACAATCAAGCAAAGTGCAAAGACATGAGTTGAAGGAGACACATCAACACGATCATGATATATTATTTTTTATGCTAACACTATTAATTTCCTTGTGCAGGTATAGGAAAAGCCATGTAGCTGTCCATCTTTTGAAGACCAAGCATGTGGGAAAAAAGGGGCTCCCACAAGGGTAGAGCCTGACATACTGCTCTTATATGTTACAAGAGGGCCGAGAAAGGAAGATGCAATCATTGTGCTCTTCTGAACTTTACAACTGAACAAGTGATCGAACTACCATGCATTTATAACAATCAAATCAACATATAGAAGTGAAAATTGCAAATGAATGCTAATAGGACAACTTGTTTTAGCTGAAACTATCAATCTGTCATGTTTTTGAGTTGTTGTTTTTTATATATTGTTTTGTTGTTTTTAAGACTATTCGCTTTGTAGTGCTGTTTCATATTTTCTGTTTTGGAACAGCAGTGTCCTATCTTTTAACAATGATAGTGAACAATGCAAGTTATGAGGGTTATGTCAAGAACAAGTAAATAAATGAAGAGTTTGTTGCCAGAATAAATAGAACAAGTAAATACATGAAGAGTGCCAGGTAGAAGAGCATACTTCTAAAGGACGGTCAAGCACGGAGAGATGTGAAGGAGTTTCAAATTTCAATCAGAGTAGTGGGAGGAGACAAGATCAATACAATGAAAATTCGCTAGTTGTTTAATTAAGTGAAGCAAATGACTAACAAAATAGCCAATGGTTGTAAGAGAGAATGCAGTCCATGGGGTTACAATGATTTAAGGTAAATGTTTGCATTAAATAAAATGGATGCATTAACTTATAGAATATCAGGAGAACAGATGCATTAGATAGGTGAGAAGTTTATGGTAGATTAAAATACAAGAGTTATCATAAAATACAGTTCTCTCATTACTTTCAACACACCCCATTTGGATTTTCAATCAAATAATACAGATTATCACCAGATACAATTTACCCACAGGGGTGTTTTAACGGAGCAGCAAGATAAGTGTTGTGTCTTAGTCAAGGATCACCCATATGAGGGTTTTCAACAGTAAGGCAAGGGAACATGTGTTCTTCAGGATGTTATACACCCAGGTGGAGTTTTGTCAAAAAACAAGATTTTATATAGTGCTCTCATGGTTGAGCTTAAATATAACAGAAAATATAGGTATAAACACAGATTTCTTTGAAAATTTGAAAAATACCCACATTGGGGGTTTCATTTAAAACACAAAATTAATAAATACCCACATAAATATTTTTTGCTAAGGAACAAATTTTATTCATATACAGAGATACCCACATGGGTTTTTCACAAGGAATGAAGATTTACCATCATTTTTTAGTTCACCCATATGAGGGTTTTAAAAATAAAGCAAAAACAATGTAATTTCTAGAATACCCACATGGGTTTCTACATTCTAAACAACTGGTAATGCATGGGTCGAGCCCAATGTGAATTTCAGTTACTCTTTAGGAAAGAATGAGGAGAGTTCTTCAAGTTTTGCTGCATAGGAGAACAAATCAAGCAAAAAAAAAATTGCATAGAGTGCAAGTTTCTTCATAGGAAAACCATGAATCACATGATGTCATACCGCGACCTATCAGGACGATAATGCACATAAATTTCACAAAAAATAAGCTTCATCACAAGAATACATGGTGCGGCCTATGGATGCCCTCTAAATTTATAAATGAGAATGACATCTTTGCAAGAGTATATGAAGCTTTTAAGCTTTTGTTTTGCATAAAGACAAAAGGAGGAACAAGGCTTACCATGCACGCCTGACAAGGACCAAGTGGGCCACGACTAGCTCAAGGAGTTCTCAAATACAAAGCTTCAAAAGCAAGCTCAAGATCCCATAATGGCGTTCCAAGGAAGATACAAACAAAGCAACATGAAGTGATACATTATCAGGAAAATATCACATACAAGGCCGCAACCAATGAGGTTTATTTCTTCATTAAAAGAAATAATGTATCAAACAAATGACAGGTCGAACTTACCATTGCTTGGAAACTGAATATGATTAGAGCAAAAAGGAGGCAAAGCAAGAATGAAGGATCGAATGGAGTTCTCCAAGCTTTTGCAAGCTCAAAACCAAGCATAGACATGGCAGCACATTTTGTCATGCATAGCCTCTTTCTCCAAATCACAAAATGCAAAATGAGTGGAGTTAGGGTTTTCCCTTACCTTTTGTCTATGTTGCCCTAATTCGGATTTAGGGGTTTTAGATTTCTGCTTGTTTCAAACTTGCTTAATACCATGAGGGGCCAAATTTACATACTCTAGGTCGACTTTGTTTGAAAGTCTTCATTTATTTTTGCCTAGGTCGAGCCTTGGGAAATTTACTCAAAGTTTCATATACCTTATGTGTTTTATTGTTTTTGAGAAAACAATTAAAAGGTGGAATAATAGTGTCTTAGGCTTTATTTGCTGAATAGTTTTTTATAGAGTCAATAGGTCAATATGCCTTAGGATTAAGACTAGACCTAGGGTTTATTTTATTTTTATTGTTTTTGGAGTAAACAATTAAAATATGTAAGAGGGAGTATTGTAATTTTATGATTTTTTATAGAAAAATCAAAGCTTGTAAAGGAGATATAAGGTATTATGTGCAAAAGATTTTTAAATCTTTAATTGTAAAATGGAATAAGTATAAAACTGCATCATGTAAATCAAACGCAAAGCAATGCTTTATAAATTGCTTTGTTTTCTTGCTATTTTTAGTAGTTAAGTGTTGACTTTCTCCTTGGTCGGAATTGAGTTTTCAGTTGGAGAGATAAGGTGTTTTCCTTGCTATAAAAGCAATTTTTTGCTTTTTTTAGAATCCTGATAGTTGATGCATGCAAAAAGTGTGAATTTCCACTTTTATGCTGACTTGTTGCATAGTTTTTGGGACCTTTTCATTGAGTTTTTTTTAAGAGCTCGAATTAGGGTTTGAGACATATATCTTTGGAGAAAACTTAGGGTTTTTCAGTTGAGTCTATTTTTTGCTCTTACAAATTTTTGAGCTGAAATTTTTTTGTACTTAGTTGAGATTATTTCTGGCATACTCCTACAGTGAATAAAGAACAACATTCCTACCTATCATTTTGTGTCCATTTACAGTTGCAGTTTGATGTTTATCTTGTGATTTCATTTTAAGAAGTCCTTGTTATGTCCTAGGCTGTAGTTTGATGTAGAAAAGTGCAAAGATATAGGTTGCATGTCATCTTTTGAATGGACCTTCATGCAAAGTACTTATGTAAAAAAATGTTCTTGAGAGGTGAAATCTTTGTTGGTTTTTGAGCACTGTTTGTGAGGAAAATCCAAAATAGTCATTGGTTCATCATTCAATATTAAAAATCAATTCAAAATCATAGGTTTTAAGTTTCTGTTTTCTCTTTATCCTTTTCCCAAGAAGATTATTATAATAGGATCATTATACGGAGAACCAAATCGCTCTGGAGATTCTCTTTCCTTATAGATCACCCACGTCTTGAAACTATTTCAATGTTGCAATAGATAGTCTGATTTTTTGCAAATCTGATGGGTGCATATTTGATTGCTAACATGAGCAAAACGTGAATGGTGCCCAGGAAATCCAAATGCAACACTCGAAGTCACTTCCAAATGCACAATCCAGCTACACACCTCAAGCTCAAGCACTCCAAACTCAAATGGCAAGTAAATAATCAAACTCAAATGAAAAATTACTTCCCAAAACTCAATAAAAAATCGCCCCAAAAGTTGTGCAATCACCATTAATGTGATTGACAAGACGACCAAAACCAAAATCCGAGAATCTGACAGAGCAACGGACTTTGGAAAAATCCGGCCATGACGGATTTCCCCGAACTCAAACAAAAAACAGCCGCAACCAAGCACTGAAAGGAAACCGGGAAAGTCCGGCCAGGATGGATTTTCTCGAAAACAGTGAAAAAACTCAGAATGCACCCATAACTTAAGGTTTTCAATACAAATCTCAAATGGGCCATTCGAATTGACAAGATGAACATCAAAGCACGTGCCCAAGCAAACAAGACCCCAAAATAGAAAGACCAAGACACCAAAAAGTGAAAATGAGGGTCCCCACCTTCGGTAGGGCGTGTGTGAAAATACTGCACAACACTATGATTTATCAAATGACAACAATGTGAATATATAAAAATCATGTACTTATTTTCTAGTAATATATTTGTAGTGCTCCTCGATGATTCACCCTTTCATGATATGTACGTCTGATGTTTGATAAATTTTGTTTTGGGTTGTTTGAATTAAATTGTTTAATAATGTTGTTTGTTTAGTTGACGAATTAAATAAATGATTGAATAAAAAATGTTGATAAATAGTTTTGAGTTTCTTGGTTAATTAATTTATTAAATTAAATCGTTAAGTTAAAAAAAAAAGTAACTCGACAATTAAATATAAAGATAATTAGTATTAATGTTGAGTTTTAATTAATAAATTAAAATGTGAGAAAATGTTAATATGAAATAAAATATTAAAATGGAAGGAGATGATGGATAAACAGTAAAAACAAATAAAAAGATAAAAACAAATATTTTCAAAGCATATGCGTGACTTCGATCTGCTTGTCATTTAGAAACTTGCTATTTTATGAGATTTTTATTTGATTTTTGGGTTGGAAAATCAAAAGCTTTCCTTGGATAATAATTATCATTTTGGAAGAGATTAGGGGATTATAATCATGGATTTGGTTTTTGGAGAACTTGGTCTGCAAGAATAATTTGTTGAATAATCGTATTCGATTGATTGTTTTCAAAAATTGGAATGGGGGGAAAATTAATAAAGATTAAATTAAGGTTTTGAAGAAACAGATTTCTATGGACGTAGAAGTTGTTCTCAACACTGGTTTTGGTTTCAGTAGCATTGGAATCCAGATCGGCTTCGTCTCTATTCTGGTTTCATTTATTCGTTCAATGCAATATGAATTCATTCTCCCTCTCTTTATTGTTGCAAGCAATTGTTTGTTTATTTCTCGATATGTAGTTTAGTGTTGAACCCGTACTCCATGTTAGATTTCAATATTCTTGTGCTACTTGCCATTTGCATTTGCTTGGAATTTTTTTGAAGTTTTCTCACTGTCCGTCTGTCTCCTCTCATTCCCTGCATTCTTTTTGTTGATTTTATTTGACACGGTGTTGCAATTTAACTTAAATGCCTCATGATCCATATTGAATTTTAAAAAAAAAATCCATGCAATGGATAATTTTTGGCCAGCAAGCTACATTTAATATACAATTTCACTATATTTCTATATTGCTGAAGATTTCGATTTTATGGCATTTGAAATTGTGATGGGTGCAAATTCAGTGTTTGAGTCTTATTTAAATCCATATTTTTAATGATCGTGATTGATTTGTTTTCCCTTGGCTTTCAGATTTTCTTTTATGGCCTTCAATTTTTATTAAGGCAATCGGGTTTTTATTCTTATGCAATCATTGGTCAATGAATTTCTCATTGAAATATTTCTCTAAAGTTCGATTTCCTTCTCCATCTGCAATTGCCACTATTCTATTTGTGGATTGTATGAAGTTGATGACTGCATTGAAATCTATTATTTAGCAAGATTGAAATCGTTGTCTCTTAGTTTCATTACTGCTCACATATATTTGTTTACTCTGTAAACTACCTCTTGTATTCAATTCAATATATATGACACATGATTTTATAGCATTTGATTTTATATCCACAACATATGATTTCAGTTATATGGAGATTGATAAATGATTCTATTTATTTATAGATTTATGTATATTGATGTTTGTATTGTATTTTAAATGGACTCAGTACTTCAGTTTCTGAACTATTGGATTAAAAACAACAGATCAAATTTATATATATTTAATAAGATTTATATATATATATATATATATATATATATATATATATATATATTGGTATGTCTATGTATGTTATTTATACTACCATTCAATTATGATTCTGTAGTATAAAATTAGCTCTATTTGATCTCATCAATATACAATGAAAACCCCACCATAGGTGTATCATCCTTGAAGCGAGTGTCTCTATCTTGTAAGTACCTTCATTTTAATGATTTGGAAATTTGATAGTATTTTATGGGTGCGATTTGATGATTTACTGAATGTTGTTGAACCTGTTCTTTGATCTGTGTTTTAAGTTCGATAATATGCTTGCTTGATTTTTGGATAGGTGTCATTATTGTATGGGAAGGTTTAATTTTTATTCATTGTAATGGAAAGACAAAATCTGTAGAGTTTGATGAAAGTTATTATGCTAGGAATTTGACCTTTATGCATTTCTTTTAAGTAGTCTAAACTCAAATTTATATGGGTTCAATATATGTAAATCTAGTTTGGGTTTTGGATATTATATTATATTTATATATATATTTATGCTTATTTGATAGGGGTGTAATAAAAATATTATTGTTGACTTAGAACTAATTGGCTATGTAGAAGAGCAAAATGAAAGATTAACTAGGAAAAGATTGATTTTTTTGCAATTAGAAAGTTACTATTGAATGATGAGTTAAGTATGATAAATAAATGAAATTATATATATATATATATATATATATATATATATATATATATATATATATGATATTAATATTGATGTGAAGTTTTTCAATATTTAAAATCTAATTAAGTAAATAGGTTTATATTTCAGTTGAGGAAAGACAAGAATTAGATTCGAAAGCCATTGTAGTTTTTCCTTAAATGTTTCATCTAGTAAATTCATTTGAGATTCTTTAATTGTTAAATTGATAGGTATCAGTGCATGGGTTGTGAATGCCTTCCATAGATATGGTTAATTGATTGAATATTGAATGTTGATTTCATTTGTAATTAGTAAAGTTGAATTCATGGTTGTAATGTTTATTTGTTTACTTGTTTAGAGTGAGGTGTTGAATTAGTGAAAACGAGAAGATTTTGATTATTGTGGTTGATTTTGATTTTGGTTATTATTTTATGGAGGGAGATTTTTGTGCCAAGTGGTTATTGAAAGGCTTCAAGAGGCTTAGGGGAGTAGCTAGTATGTTGGATTTTATGATTATTCATTTTGAAATGGTTGATTATGTTTTTGAAATAGGTATATGAGGGTCTTTAGCCTTGCACTGTTGATTCAATTTTATGATTGGGATTTTTGTGCAAGATGGTCCATGCCTCACCTTATGTGTATGTTCATGTGGTTTTGTGATTTGTGCAAGATGGCTTTACCTTGTTTGATGTGTTGGGTCTTCTAGTTTCTAGTAGGGAGAGTGGATCTCAATGGGGGCCAACGTCTAGTGAGAGACTATCAAGGTAATCCATTGGAGAGTTTATTAACTTAGTGATAGCCTAATTAATGAATTGGGGGTTTGGGTAGTTCTCACACTAATTAAGATAATTGGATGCCTTATCCATGCCTGTAGTTCTCGTTCAGGCTAAGGATGGGTTGAGAAGGCCTGGTTGGAAAGATAAACTTCCTTGTCCTCATGAAAGGAAGGTTGGTTTTGCATGTGTCACCCTATGGGGTTGACATCTAGTGAGAGACTATTAGGGTAACCATAGATGGGGTCTGACATCTAGTGAGAGACTATTAGGGTAACCCATGTTAGGACCATGTGATGACACTCCTCCCTATAGAAACCTAGCATTCCCTAGTTGCATGTTCCCCTTTGTTGTGTGCATACCTTTGGAAGTGGTGTTCTTGTTATGTGATGTCATGTTGTACTCTGTTATGTTGGATCCTTGTTTAGTCCTTTGTGTTGGTTTTCTATCTTCTTGACTGCTTGATGTAGTGGGACCTTATTGTTATCTCCTAGCATGGAGGGTGGGCCTTAGAGTTCCACATAGTTGGGTGGATTGTGATTTTTCCTCCATTGGGTTTCCCAATTGTAGCTCATGAGCATGGAGGATGTACCTTATGTAGCAGATTCTAGATCTTGTACTAGTTTGAGTGACAGTTGTTTATGTTATGTAATGATCTTATATTTCATCTGTATCATGTAATGTGACCTTGATGTATTCTTCCCATTGTATTCAAGGAAGCATCGATGTACACTTGCAAACAATATAATGATGTACCCTTATGAAAAGGAAAATGTATATGTACTGATTGGTTTGTATTATGTGATCATCGATGGTTAATTATTTGATGCTATGTATGGAAATGTATGTGCTCATTCATTTAATTCTCTGGATTTAAAATAAACTCTTGTAGTTAGTTAATCCATGCTATATGTTTAGATCTTGTTAAGTAGGTTTGTTCGTAATGCAATCATGGAACCTTAGAGGACATAGTTTAGCTTATATGTTATGTTTAAATATGATTTACATTTCTTGTTATTGCACTTAAAAAAATTGTCATTATTGTAGTTAGATGTGTTGTCCTCTAGGGTTCTTTGGCAGGGCATTACAATAGGATTTACTCATTTTCATTTCATAAGTTAATTTTTTTTCATGGTTAATTATGAGTATATCAAGATCGAAACAAATTTAAAAATATAGATAAAACAAAGAAATCACTATTTAAGAGAAGTTTAATAGAAAATAAATGAAATAGTACATAATAGTAATATTGTTTAGTAGATGAATAATTAAAATTAATAAGAATAATGATAATTATAATTTTGGTCATTATTTATATAATTACCTCCATTATATCAATATTTTTTATTTTAATACTATTAATATCATTTATCTAATGTAAATATTTTCTATTTGTGCCTTCTATGGATATTAATACCACTATTATCATGATAAAATCATCTTATATAGGCCCATAAAAATTTTCTAATATAAAATTAGGGTTTATTTGATGCAGTACAAGGACCTGGGGGGTTTTGTCAAACAACCCATCCAAGAAACCACACACCCCAAACAACCTCATTTCATAACTTGTGCAAATATTTTGCAAACAATTTTTTAATGGAAAATATTAACAAGTCTTCTTCATTTGAATTGAACAATTTGATTTTTACATCCAATGTGCAGCCACAACAACAACATATGCTACTAGCAATCCATAAGTTAAACTAAAATCAAATCTATAGGTAATAATACTTGGCAAGCACAACAAAATTCACAACTACAAGCAAGATTACCTTCAACTATTTTAAACATGATTTTCAAGGCTCAATAATCAACCACATACTTCATCAAATCAACAAGATCTCCTCTCCAAGAATAATCTTTATTTTCACACATTCTTCTTTTTCCTATAAAAAAACTCTTTAATTCATATGCAACAAAAAATCCCATCATATTCAACATATCATTGCTCTCTCATTACAACAAATTTTCTAGAATGGTTTTTGGGTTCTCCTTCTTAGCTTTCCAAAATATTTTGAATTTATTAATCTCATTACGAAATGAAAAAATAATGGTTGTTTTACTCAGATTGGGTCTCCTAGTTATGACTTCAGACCATCTCCTCTCCCAATCAAACCTTTTGAATTCCCATGACTCCTTTCTTGGTGTGAGTTTTCTCTTCTTGGCCTATGCATTCAATGGCAATTTAAAAATTGTCTTCTTGCCTTACAATCTTCTCACACCTCTTCCCCCCACCCTGCATCCCCATTTTTTACAAACATACAAATTTAAATTTTTTAAAAGGAGTTACAATTCCAATTAAATGTCCACTCATAGGCTTGGGCATGCGATTTTCCTTTCTGGAAAATTAACACTTTGCAACAATTTAAAAATAAAATAAAACATGTATTAAATTAATAATTGATTTTTTTTCCCACAACCATCAGCAAATTCAATTATGCTGGAGGAGTTGAGGATGTCATTACTTTTTGTTTGCAAAAAAAAAATCAAAACAAAACTCAAGCAATAAAGTTAAAATATTTTTGGTCATGCATGATTGTTCGTGCACCCAAGTGCTCCTACATCAAACACTTGAGGTAAGAAGAAATGTCCCATGAGTTGGAGCTCATGAACATTTAAAAATCTAATGCTTGTTCTTCAACCATCTTTCCTCCTTATCTACCTATTTATTTTTCTTAACCTTTCTCTTAAACTTCCTATTTCCTCCTTCATCCTTCCTCTCTTTCTTCCCCTCATTGAATTCAATTCACTATACCAAGATTCTTATTTCCACCCTACTTCTTCATTATCAACATCAACATACAAATTGACATTAACAAATTCATAAAAAATCAAAGAAATCCATTTGCACTTCTTTCTTACCTTGTTTTCCTTCATTCTCCATTCTTTCATGTCAATAAAATTTATCATACCTTGTTTTTTAGTTTGCAACCTATTATTTCTGCCCCTAACAATATTTCCCATTTCACTTTCTTTCACCAATTCATCAAAATATAAACCAACATGAACATCAACTTCAACAAATTTTAAAAAAACTATCAAATATCTTAATTTTTTCCTCTTTCCCTACTAGTGAATCCTCATTTCCATGATTGTAAACCATGTTATTTTCATGTAAAAAAACCTCTTCTTTATCAGAAAATAATTATGAAAATTTAAAATTTACCTCAATGCTTGTTGCAACTTTCGTTTCACTTGTCATTAATGCAACCCACTCCTTTTCAATTTCTGCAATCTGCATTAATAAGTCATTTTCTTCTTCATTTTTTCTGCAATCTCTTTTCCTATGCATTCAATTTCATCTTTTTTTCTCTTATATCCTCAACAAGATGCACATTTTATGCTACCTCTTTCGTTCTCCATTCTTTCCTTGTGCCTTTCTTATTTTCTTGCTTTATTTCATCTACATTTGTGTGGGCTTCTCCCACATGACTTTCTTTCCATTCTATTTCCATCATAGGGTTGCAACATTTCACTTCTACATTATTCTTTTTGCTGTCCTCTTTGCCAAACCTTTGATTTTCCTCTTTCTTCTCTTTGTTGTCCTCTATTTTAGCATCCTTTCATTCTTCATCTTCTGCACACAAATCATTACTTGTAATTTTGTTATGAAACAAACAGTGTAACTCAACTTTATTTATTTTTTGATCTTCCTCAACTATTCTTCATTCCCAAGCTTTCCTCAAGAGCATCCAATCTCACTTCTATCTTCTTCAGCTCTACAAAGAGCTTCTTTTCTCTCACTTTTTCTCAATACTCTTCCCAAAATAATATTCTCACGGGTCTTCTAATGATCCATCTTGTATTCTTCTTAAAAGACATCTTTAGAGACTCACAAGTCCCTCTGTAGTTATATGTCCTCCTTGTAACAATCTCTCTCGCTTTAGGGTATCAACCATCTGCAGTCACAAGTCCTCCTTGAAAAAAAATCATTCTTGCTTATCCTCTACCCAATAAATGGTTTCTAGAAGACACACCTTTCTCTCATGTACCTTTTACCTAGCTTTAACCTCTATTGGAGGATAAAGTTACAAGTAATCTTTCATACCTGCAACAAAACCCGCACTCACACATTCCAACAAACCCCAATCCTTCAATTTTCTCTTCAACACATATCTAAGAAAAATAACTTACTCGTCATTGCAACACATCCCAACCAATATTCCTGCTCTGATACCATTTGATTGAGTAAAAGGATGGGTTTTTTTTCAAACAACCCATCCAAACAACCATACAACACAAATAACCTCATTTCACAACTACAAACATTTTGCAAAAAAAAATTCAATGGAAAATATTAACAAGTTTTCTTCATTTGAATTGAAAAATCCTATATTTACATTCAATATGTAGCCACAGCAACAACATATGCTACTAGCAATCCATAAGTTAAACTAAAATCAAATCTATAGACAATAATAGATGGAAAACATAACAAACTTCACAACTACAAGCAATATTACCTTCAACTATTTCAAATATGATTTTCAAGACTCAATAATCAACTACATACTTCATCAAATCAGCAGCAACATCTCCTCTCCAAGAACAATATTCATTCTCACACTTTCTTCTTTTTCCTATCAAAAACCTCTTTAATTCATATGCAACAAAAAATCCCGTCATATTCAACATATCATTGCTCTCTCATTAAAATAAATTTTCTAGAATGGTTTTTGAGTTTTATGCTCCTCCTTCTCAACTTTCCAAAACATTTTGAATTTCTCAATTTCATTTTGAAATGAGAAATTTATGGTTGTTTTACTAAGACTGGGTCTCCTAGTTATGACTTCAGACCATCTCCTCTCCCAGTCAAACCTTCTGAATGCCCATGATGTAAGACCCCTCCATTTTGCGCTTTTGATCGAATAGTGTTATGATTGGTTAGGCCTTATTTTATGTTGGTTCTTGGTTACTGTGTGATCACTATCTTTATCGTGGTTTGATGTGATGGTATTTTATTATGATGTTATCATTATGGCACGCTTTGGATTAGCATAGTGAATAATTGAATTAATGATGTTTATGATTTTGATCATATTAATGATGTTAGATTCGTCAGTTAGTAATATTGTATTGGTGAAGGGGACAGATTGCATCACTCGCTTGCGAGCGCCCTGCGATTATGAGATTTCCTCTTCACGGTGTGTATTTTATGTTGTTCATTTTATATGTTGTTGTTTACTTGATTTTCAAGTTGATAGGTACAGGACATCGACTCCACCTGGTTTCACAGGTTGGAGCGTGTTCAATGCCCAACGGTATTCGATTGGGAGATAGTAGCTAGGTTTTCTGTGTCAAGTCGTCACCCTAGTCCTAGTATGTCGTCAGGTGTCTGTCGGGTTGTGTTGCTTTGAATATTGTTCCCTCTCTTCATTATTTAATTTCAAGTTAGAAAAGGGCAATTAAATGGCTTAATGTATCTAAGTTGTGGATTAATTTGTTATGAGATTATGTTGAAATATAATTTATTTATTATTAATTTAATTTAATTAATAAATAATTTAATTGTTGATTAAATCTATTTATTAATTAATTAAATTTATGATGTTGACAGAATTTAATTTATTTATGTTGAAGTTATTGTTATATTGTTGAAATTGAAAATTATGGAAATGATTAAAAAAGTCAAATTTGAAAGTTGAATTCAAAAATTGAAGAAATTGAGATATTTTGCATTTTTCTGTTTTGGAGAATTTATGAAGGTGGTTGTTGGATTTTTTTAGGGTTTTATCCTTATGTTTGAATTTTGCTTCACAAATTGGGATTCATAAAATTTTGGAAAAAGTTTGAAATGAAGGAGAGGAAGAATTGTTGCATTTTGTGGGTTTTGGATTATGGTTGTGAAAATCTGCGGAGATGAGGTTGGGAGCTGAGCACCATTTCTGGATCCCCTCAAACTCAAGGAAATCAGGTTCATGTTTTGAAATTAGTTTCTTTTGAATTTTAATGATATATGTGTTGATGAAAATCATTGTAAATCTGATGTTTGTTTGCAAATCATAACTAGTTGGATTGTTGATGTTTGATCTTTCTCAAAAAAATAAATTGATGTTTTTTGAATAAAAATGATAATTTTTATGAATGGTTTCCTCATTTTATTCCGAAAATTTAGGTTTGAGAATGTATTCAATATATATACAAATATATATATATTTTGTATATGGAATTATTGGGTTCTATCAAATTTATGTTTGTAAAATTTAAACCCTGTTTTATTAAAAAAAAAAAAACGGATTGAAAATCCGCAGGCCGTAGGCCGTTTGTTTTTGTTAAAAATAATTAAAAAATATATATATTTTGGGGGGTTGGGGGCTCACCCCCACCGCACCCCCATGGGAGACGCGTTGGGGGGAGCCGCGCCCAACGCGACCCCCATACCCTCCGTAGCTGCCCACAGTAAGTGGGATGGCTGTTTTAAACACAGCCGCCGCCACCACTGTGGTAGGTTCGGCTGTGGTTAACACAGTCGTGCCCACCACTATGGTGGGTCGGCTGTGGTTAACATAGTCGGCCGCCTAGTGGTAGCTATTGCCCCTAAAAAAAAAAAACTCTGCCGCCCACGACAAACAAAAGGAAAACCACGACCAACCCTAATCCACATGTGTGCACGTGGCTCGAGGCATCGGGGTTGGTTAACAATTAAAAAAAATAAAAAATATAAACAATATTTTAAATATTAGATATTATTTTAAATATTATAATATATAATATTATTATTATCATATTATAATATTTAGATATATATTTTAATATTTATTTTATTATTATATTGTATAGTTAATGTTTTTTTTTATATACAATAATATTTGTATATTTAGAGTGGTAATTTAAATTAAATTTGCATAGGAACTTATTGATCTTCCAATGGCATGATTTAATTGTGGAAATTAAGACATTGTATCTTTAGTCATGGTATTGACTTTATTTTAGAATAATATATATTTGGAAAGATCTAATAGTTGATTTACAGATATTATGCTAATTAGAGAAATTAAAAGTTTTTAAATGATTTATATTTGCAAGGACGTGTTTAAAATTGTAATTAATTGATGGTTCAGTTTGCAAAGGGATATTGTTATCTTAAAATGATTTATTTGAATTGAAGGTTTAAATGTTAATTTATTGTTAATTAAGAGCAAATAGGAAATTAAATATTGAGTCTTAATTTAAAAGACATGTTTTAATTCAAATTACTGAATTCAATAGAGTATTGAATGTAATGTGGAAAATGGATTTAGAATATCCAAAGGTAGTTTCTTTCAGTTGACTTCAGTGAACATGTCCTTCATGTTCTTATTTTGGAAATGGGTAAAATGAGTGTTTAATTCGTAAGTCTTCTAGATGACCCTAGAGGTTGGGGGTTGTCGTCTTGTGATGTCGACTGTTTTTTAATTTTCTTGGGTAGTGCATGGAATATGGTCAGTGTTCACCTGGTTTCTTCGAACAAGGATATTTGTGTGCCTCCTGTGAAAGGAGTGGATTATGTGTTTTGTGCCTCCTTGTAAGGAGTGGTTTGTTATTGATGTTACCTCCAGTGTTTGGAGAGGGTTTTATCTTGTGATGCCTCTTGAGAAAGGGTGGTCATGATATCTTGTTTGTTTGCACTTTGTACCCTTGGTGTTTGGATGGTTTGTGTGTTGTCAAGTAGAAGAGTGGCTTCCGTAGGGGCCAGAGCCCATAAGACGTAAATTGGGTAACTTACGGAAGTGGTTTAATCAAGTGATAACTAAAACAAAACTTAGAAGATTAGGTGGTACTTCTCACTAATCAAGATAATTGTGCCTCACTCATAGACACAAGGGATTGTTTAGACTTGGGATGAGTGGGAAGGCCTGGAATGGCAAGGTCATCTATCTTGTCTATACGAAAGGTATTTGATTCCGCATGAGTGAGTATGGGGGCCGAGAATTTGGTAGAGGCTGCTAGAATAACCCATAGTGGGGGCCAGAGCCTAGGAAGAATCTCAGAGGATAACCCATGACGAACTATGTGATGACACTCTGTCTAGGACAACAGTTGGTATTCGATCTTGTGGGTATGGTTTCTTTAACATACCTGATGTGACTATAGTTGGTTTTTGATTATTATGTGTATGGATCTCGTGACATACTTGTTCTGCTTTATTTTTGGAAGCAATGTGACCATGTAGAGTTGTACTTGTGTGGTACTCGTGATGCTCTTGAGTTGTACTTATGTTGTAATTATGTGGTACTTGAGTTGTACTTGTGATGTGCTTGTGTGGTACATGTGATTGGATGTATCAGTTTGGTTCAATGATGTTTTAGTATGGGTCTAGAGGTGTTGGTCTTGGCTAGGATTCCTTGTTACTATCTCCTAGCACGGGGGGTGGACCTTTGGGTTCCACTTGGTTGGGTGGCGTGCACCTAAATCCATTGGGTTCTTTCTTCATGTTCATGTGGACGAGACTTCCAGTTGGAGAGCTCGTGGAATTCAGTTTCAGTTCTTGCTTTATTTCATTTTAGTTGACCTTGTATTATTTTACCCCTCATTTGTTATCGAGGTGGATGCTGTAATTGTAACCTTATTTATTGGACTTGTCTCATTCAGGGAATGAGTGATGTAATATTTTTATTAAATTATTGTTACTTATGATCATATTGTAATCTATTATGGTGGATTTAATTTATCTTGTTGGAATGTATGTGTTTCTAATTGTTAAGTAAATGAATGTTATGATTCACTTATGTTGTTTGTGGGTTGTTAAATTATCTCAGTCTCATAACCTTAGGGGATGTTTGCAATGGGAAGTGAACTTACATGTTCTTTGTACTTAAACAAAAAAAAAAAAATAGTTTGTTTAAGTAGTTAATTGCAACTTCCTCTAGGGTTGCGTGGAAGGGCATTACACATGACTCCTTTCTTGGTGTGGATTTTCTCTTCTTGGCATATGCATTCAATGATAATTTAAAATTCTCTTCCCGCCTTTCAATCCACTCAAACCACTTCCACCAACACCCTGCATTCCCATTTTTTACAAAAATGTAAATTCATTTTTTTAAAAGGAGTTACACTTCCCATTAAATGTCCACTCACAAGCTTGGGCATGGAATTTTCCTTTTTTGGCAAATTAACTCTTTGTAACAATTTTTAAAAACAACAAAACATGTATCAAATTAACAATTAATTTTTTTTCCTACAACCATCACCAAATTCAGCTATGTTGGAGGAGTTGAGAGTATAATTACTTTGTGTTTGCAACCAAAAAAATCAACACAAAACTCAAGCAATAAAGATAAACTTTTTTTTTGTCGGTGTAGGATTGTTTGTGCACCCAAATGCTCTTGCATCATTATTACGTTGAGAGGCGTAACCTACGGTGGCAACACAGAGCAAAATGTGAACATGCTAACAAAAAGCAAAAATATATATTAAAATATATTAAATTCTGACATGTATTAAATTAATAACAATGAAAAGATATGAGAGAAATAAATAACCAAAAAAATATAAATTAGAAGACACACGAACCAGTTGCAGCAAAAAATATTTATATAAATGGAGAGAGAAAGAAGTAAAGAAAATAATTATGAATTCACAAAACAAATTACGAATTGACTGTAAAAGATAAGAAGGAGAAGGTGCAACAATTAATGAATTGAGAGAAGGTGTAGCAATTATTTCAAGAAAAGTAATTATAAATTTTAGGAATTGAGAGAAGATACAACAATTATTTAAGGAAAAAAATTAAGTGATAATCAGCCCAAACAATACAAATATGTGCATTTAATTTTTAATTTCTATGATTTGCATATTTTCTAAATAAATAAAATAATTTTTACTTTATACTTAAAAAAAAAAAATTTAAGGGTATTTTTTTTTGATCCGTAAGCGCTTTTTGACTGGAGCTATGAACCAGTGTGGCCACATTTTTTGGGGACCACATCCCCATCTTCTCTTCTTATCTCTCCATTTTTCTACTATGTGTCAAGGTTCAACAATAAATGACCACAATAGTCATCGATCGGTGAGCCATTGTACGCCAAGTTCCTAGAGCCGAACCCCAGACCACTATCTCATCCCCTTCTCACCTCTTCTCTCCTTATCTCTCCACTCCTCCTCGGGCCTCCTCCAAAGCCTTCCTTCCTTCTCTCCTCTTCTCTCCTTATCTCTCCACTCCTTCCTCCCTTCCCATAGCCTCATCTATCCACCCTCCAACTGACACACTTCTTCCAGCCCTCCTGCACATATGTGCTCCTGGCGTGCCTTTTAACCCTCTGACAATCCTTTGCGCCTGCCATCCTTTCTATCTCCCGTCCTCTGATCTCCATGCTCCTTCTAGCTAGCTCTACCTCCACCACATCTTCCATCCGGTGGCACAACTACGACCTCCATCTGCCAATACAACTACATCATTCTGTCTACTGGTGCAACATCATCTTTCTACCTCACACACTTCCTAACCTCTGTTGTTGGGTGATCAAACCATAGTCATCAGTCCACAACAGATCAATTTGGCCTGCCTATTCCTCACACAACCTTCTGTACCAGATAATTCCTTCACAGTGAGACTCGAACATATGACCACCATATCAACACGGTGTTGCAACTGTTGTTGCACTACAGGGTGATCCCCTTTTTAAGGGTAATTTTTACTTTATACTTAAAAAAAATATTTTTAAGGGTAAAATAGAAATATAATTTTATTTATAGTAAATTCTAATTTGTAATTCATAAATAAAATTATATTTCTATTTTATTATGAAAATATTATTTGTTAGAAAAGGGTTTGCATACATTTTTTTTTTGATTTTTTTTTTAAAGACACAAATTTGTTATTAAGAGGATTAAATTTTAAATTATTAATTATAAATAAATAAGATTTATCAATTAATTTGTCATATTATAAATTATATATTATAAATAGATAAGATTTGTATTTCATTTGTATTAATTTTGTGACATAATTGTTAGGATAATTTGTATTAAGTTTTGAGCATAATTTTGTTTGATTAAATTTATTATATAATTGTTTAGGATGTCTTGCTCAAGATTAAATTTTCAAAATGAAGAACAACAAACAGAGCATTGAAGAGAATATGCTTGAAATTACATGAGACAACGATGTGAACAAATGAATAATACACAAAGAGAGGAAGTAAGAAACCATCAAAACCAAAATGATAGAAAAATACGTGTTAAACATAGGGTAGATATGACAATTGAAGATATTGAAGTAGAAATGAGACAACATACAAATGAGATGAGAATACATCATGTATGAACATATGAAGAGGAGCAATATGTATTAAGAAGAAGATTACAAATAGATGAGCATTTAGACCAATTTAATGAGATATAAAGACAACAAATACAAGTACGTAATCATGAATTAGTTGAAATTCATTGTCAATCTCATGGGAATACAGAGGGTAAATTTGAAGGAATGAGTTCAATTACAATAGATCATGTGTTACAAACAATAGATAATCCAAGGAACAACTGAAAACCTCATACCACTATACAAGATAATCCAAGGAACAATTGGAATAGGTAAACCATATCTAATTCTTGCAATTCACCAAGCTCTTTAGGATGCATCAACGCCACAACATTCTCCCCTATTATTAATAGCACCAACTATAGTTGCAAATTTTAACATTGGTGCATCGATAATTCATTCAACACTAAGAATTCCACTTACAGGTTTTGTTGAATTAGAAGGCACAAGGCTCACAACTTTCCAAGAAGAACTACATGTAAAATACATATTGATTGATGAAATGAGTTTTATTAGACAAAATTTGCTTAAAAATATTGATTCAAGACTATGTCAAGCTTTTCTAGAAAAATCAAACTTGAGTTTTGGAGGAAGATCAATCATTTTGGTAGGAGATTTGGGATAACTACCTCCTATTAGTGATAGATCACCTTATGATAGTAATGTACATGAAAAATTATTATGGGAATAATTTAAGATAGTTGTTACTTTGGATAAGGTATTTAGACACGAAGGTGAAGGTGAGGACCAACAAAGGTTTCACCAACTACTCACAAATATTAGAGATGCACATCCAACAATCGATGACTAGAAATT
Organism: Sequoiadendron giganteum; assembly: GCA_007115665.2. Classification (NCBI taxonomy): domain Eukaryota; kingdom Viridiplantae; phylum Streptophyta; class Pinopsida; order Cupressales; family Cupressaceae; genus Sequoiadendron; species Sequoiadendron giganteum. The sequence continues at coordinate 412,352,893 of CM021101.1, forward strand.
ATTGATGACAAAGATAGATGTTTCATTACATCAAATAGTTTGGGAAGAGAACACTATGCATCTATTTGCAAAAAATGATATGTACATAACTATAATCTAGGAAAAAATTACATTCATTAAGAAGACTAGTAGCTCATAGCATTGAAACTAAAGAAGGCAGTACTAATCTAGGAGGAGGTCAAAATGATGAATTAGATGTTGAATTATTAATTTCAAAGGATACAAGGGTCATGTTAACCTCTAATCTATGGATAGAAGAAGGCCTTGTAAATGGATCTTTAGGATACATTCGAAATATCATGTACAAACTTGGAAGTGCCCCACCAGATCCACCAACATATGTTATGGTTCAATTTGATAATTACTCAGGAATTCCATTCGAGATGCATCTCCAAATATGGTTCCAATTGCACCAATACATAGGGGGTGCACATGTCAATTGCCATTACAATTAGCTTAGGCACTAAAAATCCACAAATCACAAGGATTGACTCTTTCAAAGGCAACAATTGATATAGGATCGAGAGAAAGAGCAAGATTAACTTTTTTTTCTATTTCATGCATTAAATCCTTGGATGGAATCATAATCTCACCACCATTTTCATATGATTACTATGAAAAACTGAAAATGTGGAAGCAACTCACCAAAATGAGAGTTGAGGAAGAACGCCTCAAGTCTTTAGAAGCACAATAAATTTATGTAATGTATACGTTATTAGATATCATTATTCTATTAGACTCTAATTACATGGCATGGAGATTATATTTTTGGTTTAATATGAAATGTCTCATTCAATATTACAAAGTATAAAAATAGTTTATTCAAACACAAAAAATGCTATATTGATATTTGACATACCACACTACGGATGCTACTAGCATAGATATCTTAATTACATCTATCTAAAAGACGCTAAGAGATATCAGTCTCAAGGCACCTATCTATTATAAAAAATAATTTAAATATAGGCATCTTGAGACTGATATCTCTTGATTTCTTTTAGATAGATGTAATTAAGATATGTATGCTAGTCCTATAATTTTAATATGGTATTATTCACATTAATAAGCATATACGTAATTTATGACAATGTTATTTGAATGTTTTAACAAAAAGTATACAAAAATAAATATTAAGATTTATTTTAATTTACTATTTTATATGCACTTCAATTCTTGAATCTTGTGATACTAATTAAAAGTACTAAAGTAAACAATTATTGTCATTTACCACTTCTTTAAAAAAAAAAATCTGAAGAAATGAGGGATGCTTTGGAAAAGAAGGGCTATACTGTAGCTCAAGTCCCTCTCGAATGCTATGAAAATGTTTTGCAAAATACTGGTTGCCAGAATGTACTAGTCTATAATTTTTATTGTGATAAGCAAGCTGTAAGACTGGAATAGCGTGTACATAAGACAGATAGCTATTACATGTAGGAAAGTAGTGATGTTGTACAAAAGCATTAGTGTCTCCTGATGAAGTTAAGAATGTTTAAAATTATAGTGCCTTCCAATTTATTTTTGGTAGAGATATAATTTCTAATCTAGAAACTATATCCATCTTGAATTTATAGCTTGTAGCTCTTAAAGATAAGGGTACATGCAAGATAATATATAAAATAGTTGTTTAGCATGAAATCAAGGGCATCACCAATGTGGAAGGTGTCCTAAAAGAATAAATAACCATAACCTTGATATTGGAGAGCAAGGAAACTTTAGTGCTAGAAACCTTATTCCACGTTAACTTTTATTTACAAATTTGATTCTCACATATATATTTTTTTTACCAAATAGATTAACAAGAATGAGCAATCACTATATTAATATAAAGTTTTGAAAATGTAATAACATAAAGTTTTGAAAATATAATTGTAACTTAGGAAAAGCCTCCAGATTGGTTAAGGACTTGAGTCTCAGAGCATGATTATGGCATGTTGGTTGCCTAGTCTTCAACCCAAGCAAGAATGTAAGCAAAGTATTGTATCAAACAAACCACATACATAAACAACAAGAAAGTTGTCAAAGATTATTGGCTACATGTAAAATAAAAATGAATATATGAAGCATGTGCAAGAAGTGAAAATAGATACAAATATGTCTACAATATATCAGAATAGACAATAAAGAGCAATAAGGCCATTTGACTATATCATTATAGTCTAAGAAATAATAAAAACATTCAATTAACTCTAAAATATAATAAACCTATTTGACTATGCCATCATCAAGCAAAGAAAAATGTGCAAATATTCAAAAGGCAAATGAATCAACTCATTCCGTTGTTTGTTATTGATGAAAGAATTTAAGATGCTATGTATACATAAGCCTAAAAAATTGAAAGAGAATCTAATAAACAAATAAAACAACCAAATTTGTAGTTTAATGTGGCAAAATAATTGAAGGAACCTTGTATACACATTAGCCAACAAGGTTTCCAAAAATCTTATGTGTTTTTATTCTTGACTGCAAAAATCTAGAAAAATATGGAACCAATATATACTAAATTATGACCATATCAAGAGGATCTCTCATTAACCAAACTTCTAAGTCATCATTTTCAATATATGAATCAATAATATGCATGTTTCTAGTATCTATACAAACACATATATGCGCATGTCATCATAGAGCAACCAACACAAGTAAGATATGTTATATATATATATATATAAGATTACTTAGCTTTACCTAGCCTAACCTTGTAGTCTAAAATACTGAAAATTAATATCATAAAGAATATGAACATGTGTAAGAAAAGTTTGATCTTTGGCACGACAAATTTGTTGGAAAATAAGATTTACACTTTGTAATAAAGTAGTGGTGTTTAATATAAACAACTATTATTACTATTGTAATTGTGTTAAGTGTTGGGAGTTTGTTTCTTATAAGCGAGTTTGGGGAAATTATATTTTATAAGAATTTTCTTGTAAAGGCAAAGGCAATAAAACAAAAACTAGAGAACTGCAAATTGTTGTAGCACTATCTTTATTTATCTTCTCTTTGAAATAGTTACATAAACCCTCTTTAAATAGAGGTATTGAGATAAAAAAAAAGATAGAAAAACTAAAAGAAAGCTACAACTAATCAAAAAAATAAAAGCTCATGCAAATAGTATAAATCCAAGCTAATTTGGAGTTTGTTTCTTATAAGCGAGTTTGGGGAAATTATATTTTATAAGAATTTTCTTGTAAAGGCAAAGGCAATAAAACAAAAACTAGAGAACTGCAAATTGTTGTAGCACTATCTTTATTTATCTTCTCTTTGAAATAGTTACATAAACCCTCTTTAAATAGAGGTATTGAGATAAAAAAAAAGATAGAAAAACTAAAAGAAAGCTACAACTAATCAAAAAAATAAAAGCTCATGCAAATAGTATAAATCCAAGCTAATTTTTAATTTATTAGTTACAAAAAAACTTGCAATTTTTTTTTTCTCATGTAGAGAAATTACTTGCTTTATTCTAATACTCCCCCTTAATTTCTACTATTAATTGTTTCACTATTCACAATGCCCAAAATTTGTCTTAAATGCTCAAAGATATCCCTTGCTAATTCCTTGGTAAATATATCTGTTAATTGATCTTCAAATCTACAAAATTCTAGTTGAATTTCATCTTTATTCACCAACTCTCTAATAAAATGGTATCTTGTATCAATGTGTTTGCTCCTCTTGTGAAACACAAGATACTTAAACAATGAAATTGCTGATTTTTTGTCACAAAAGATTGGTGTCAAGTCTCCTCCTGTACTTGCAATAAATATATTAGAACTTTCCTCATCCAAATTGCTTGACATGTTGATGTGTCTGCTACATATTCTACTTCAGCTGATGAAAGCGTCACTATGGGTTGCTTCTTTGATGTCCATGAGACTACTCCTATCCCACAGTCAAAGACATATCCAAAAGTACTCTTCCTATCATCAATGTTACCTACAAAATCACTGTCAGTATAATCAATCAAACCAAAACCATTAGTTGTGGAATATAAAATTCCATATCCTATTATTCCCACCACATATCTCAATATCCTCTTTCCAACTTACCAATGCAAGTCCTTTGGTGACTCCATGAATCTTGAGATTATAATAACCCCATACGTGATATCTGGTCTTGTAGCTGTAAGATACATCAAACTTCCAATTAGTTTTTTGAACATTGTAGAATCAACATTCAACCCTTTTCCTTCTTTACTAATTTTAGTGCCTATTGTAATTGGTGTAGATGTTGGATTATAATTCAAAATCCTAAACCTGTTCAACACGCCCTTTACATATTTAGATTGACTAATGAAAATTATTTTATCTAATTGAACAATTTCAATGCCCAAAAAATACTTCATCAAACCCAAATCTTTCATCTCAAACTCTTTCTTCTTTGCTGATTTAAATGTGTACAAATAAATTCCTAGTAAAAATTAAATCATCAACATATAAACACACAACCAAAATATGACCTTCTTTATTGATCTTTGTGTACAATATGGGCTCACTATTGCTTCTATTGAATACATTACTTTGCATGTATGAATCAATTATGCTATACCATGCTCTTGGTGCTTGTTTGAGACCATAGAGCGCCTTCTTCAATCTATAAACCTTGTCTTCCTATCCATGAACTTCATAACCTGGTGGTTGTTTCACATATACTTCTTCCTATAGAAAACCATTCAAGAAATATGATTTGACATCCATTTGAAAAAATATCTAATTATTTTGTGCAACTATTGCTAAAACCATTCTAATAGTATCAAGTATAGGAGCTGAAGCAAATGTTTCATTATAATCAAATTCCATAATGTTGTGCAAAACCTTTTACTAATAACCTTGGCTTGTGTTTTTCAATTTCACTTTCTACATTAAATTTGATTTTATAAACCCATTTGAATACTATACAATCCTTACCTTTAGGTAGATCAACTAGCTCCCATGTTTATTTTCTCTCAATGGAATCCATCTCTTCATCCATAACTTTGATCCAATGTTCCTCCTTAACCGCTTCTTCAAAATACATAAGATCATGAGAGAATAAAGCAAAATTTGAGCATAAATCCAAATTGTCTTCTCTTTGATCATATATCTTCAAACTTCTCATTTTCTTACTTTTATATTTTGACCTTATTGAGGTAAGAGTAGGATATGATTCATCGCTTACTTTTGAATTGATAGTAGGATGATATGCAAGACCAAATGATTCACCTTGTACAACATTCAGTGGAATTCTTGTTGGAGTATTTGGTTTTGCTTATGGATTTTATTAATCACCTTACACAATTTGTTCTTCAGGTTCTTCCTCATTCTGTGGTATTGGTGCTCCAATTGTGGTTGATTTTTCAATGCTTCAATCCCATGCTTCTTCTTCCATAAATTTGACATCTCTACTAATAATTACTTTCTTTGAAATGGGATTATACAATTTATAAGATTTTGATTGCTCACTATAACCGATGAAAATATATTTCTCACTTTTATCATCCAATTTTCTTCTCAATTTAGATGACACTAATGAATATGCAACACATCCAAAAATACTCAAATGAAATACACTATGTTTCTTACCATTCCATGTGCTTCCTGTGGAATTTTTCCCTTAACACTTTTCATAAGACTTATGTTCAAATTGTATACATCACAAGGTATTTCTTCTGCCCATAAATTATTAGAAAAATTTTTAGCCTTCAACATGCTCCTTGCCATTTCCATTATGGTTCTATTCCTCCTCTCTACTACACCATTATGTTGTGGTGTGTATCTTGTTGTAAATTATTTCTTCATCCCATGATATCTGCAAAAATCTAACAATTCATGAGAACTAAATTCTCCACCTCTATCAAATCTAAGTACTTTGATGTATAGTCTACTTTTTGTTTCCATCATAGTTTTGAACTCCTTGAATATATTGAATGCTTCATATTTCTGCTTGAGAAAATATACCCATCTTTCTACTAAAATCGTCAATGGAGGCTAGAAAACAAATACTACCTCCAAATGATGGAGTTTGCACTGGTCCACATAAATCACTATGAAGTATCTCCAATAATGCCCTTGCTTTATATGAGACTCCTAGAGGAAAAATCTCTCTATGTTGTTTCACCAAAATGCAACTCTCATATGAATTGGTTGGCTAATCTATAGGTGGAAATCCTTTTACCATGTGTTTCTTTTGTAAGAAACTCAAACCTCCAAAATGTAAATGCCCATACCTAAAATTCCATATACACGATTGGTCTAAATAAATAGTTTTAAAATTGGCTTCCTCTTCTCCTTGGGTGCACTTAATTTGAAGGGAGAACATCCAATTCTTGGTCATCTCCACTCTTGCAATCAACCCGTCATTTGAAAATCTACCTAATATTGTGCAAACATTATTCATAAAAGATACCTTGTAACCCTTTTGTACTAGCTGTCCAACACTCATAAGATTATGCTTTAGTCCAGTTATAGAATAAACATCAGGATTAAAATTTCTTTCACCATTTCTTGTTAAAATATTTATTACTCCTTTACCCATTAGAGCCACTTTATTATCATTTCCCAATTTCACTTTAGACTTTATAGAATCATCAAGGCTAGCAAACAAGTCTTTATTCCTTGCCATATGATTATTGCATCCACTATCTAACAACCAAATAATTCTAGAGCTCTCTTGAGAAACATGACATGTGATGAACATAATTTTAGAATTAAATCTAGATTCATTTGTGTAATTTGCATCTTTCTTATCCACATCTCCTTGTTTCTTTCTACATTCATATGCATAATGTCCACATTTTTTGCAATAATAACACTGAATGTTAGATTTATCAAACCTTTGTGAATTTTGATGGGAATGATTGTTTCCACATCATCTATTGTTATGGTTTTGATTATTCTTTTCACCTTGTTTTGAATCACTTCTACCACCTCTTCCTCCGCCTCTTTCTTTGAAGCTTGACCTTCCTCTTCCTCTATCAGATGATACCCGAGACTTGAAAATATTCTCAAAATAAGTATTGTAATTTCTATTCATTTTGGACTCATGTGTTAATAAAGATCCAATTAATTCATCTACTGATAACTATGCCAAATCGTTGGATTCCTCAACTTCTACAACTATAGCATCAAATTTACTAGGTAAACTCTTGATAATATTTTTTATAATATTTTGATTTGTTAATTCTTCTCCATTAGATCTAATTTGATTTACAATATTCATGACCTTACTCATAAATTGGTCTATTGAATTTGATTCATTCATTTGTAAATTTTCAAAACTTCTTCTAAGAGTTTGTAGTTTAGCTACTTTCACCTTTGTAATACCTTGATAGGCTATCTCCAAAACCTCCCATGCTCTCTTGGATCTCGTTGCTATTGTAACTCTAGGAAAGATGGACTCATCCATTGCTTGTTGAATTAAAAATAAAGCTTTTGTATCCTTTTTCTTGTTTCTCCAAGTTGATCTTTTTCTCCCTATGTTAATGCCCGATACTATGGTTCTACAAAACCATTTTCTACCAAATCCCAAACATCTTGTGAACAGAATAATGTTCTCATCTTAATTTCCCAAAAATTATAATTCTTACCTATGAAAATTGGAATTTGGGGCCGAGTTATACTATTGTTTGTTGCCATTTTCTGATTCAATCTACTACTACGATCTGGTTCTATATTAATTTTTTCCTTGACCGTGGCCTCTAATTTTCTTGTTGTTTATTGAAAAATTCACTGAGGATTGCAGCTAAATGCTTCTTCTTTTAATAGAAAAAACCAAAAAATCTTTCTTTGTGCAAATGAGCCAAGATAGCTTTTTTTCCCCTTTTGACAGGACTATCTTTCCTCGTAGATCCCAAACCTTGAACTACCTTTTATAGGAAGAATCTTCCTTGATGCGATCCTTCTCTTCAAATAGTAGAAAACTTTGATATAAACATCAATCTTCCTCTATTAACAACTACTACTTTTGAATCCTCCTTAGACTTTTGCAAAATTTTAGTGGGCTCCAATTACCTTCTCTGATACCACTTTGTTGGTCAAGGAAAAGGCAATACAAATAAAAACTAGAGAAATGTGAATTGCTATAGTACAAACTTTATTCATCTTCCCTTGAAATAGTTACAAAAACTAAAAGAAAGCTACAACTAATAAACATAAGAAAAAATCATGCAAATAGTATAAATCCTAGCTAATTTCTAATTTATTAGTTACAAAAAAGCTTGCATTTTTTTCTCCTCATGCAAAGAAATTACTTGCTTTATTCTAACAAAATTTGTATAATATAGTGTAAAGGAATTTGGATGGGCATCAATATTATTTACATAATTTAGTGTTATCTGTGAGAGCAATATGATTTAGTTTTTTAACATTAAATAAGATTACCTGAAATTGGTTTGAGAGAACCAATTTATAAGAGACATTGATAGAATTTAACAAGAGTTTTCATTCCCTAAGGTTTCAATCAAATGAAATTAAAATCATTTTTAAAAAATATTTCATCAAGTCAAATAAACTACCCTTGAAAATAAATCCACACATATAAATCAAGACAATGAAAACTGGATCCTCTAAGATTCTTCCATTTTCCTAGAAATATTCTCTTTGATGCCACAATAGGCTTTATAGCTTATTTGGAATGCTCTTTTACCAAGCATATGGCCCTTCTTCCATTACTCTAGATTGATTATATTACATTTAGATAGTTATATAGGCATTCATTATTTCTGTATAACAAGAAGGAACAACCACAACTTGTTAATTTTTGTTGCTCATGTCACATTATTATTTAAATAAAATTTAACTCATCTATAAAATAAGAGACACAAAGACCAATCAGTTACACTTCAATTTTAGACCAATAGGTTCTTGTGATTGATTATTTTTATGAATGATTACATAATATGTGTAATATGTAACATAAAGACACTGACCATTTAAAACTTAGAAACTACAAAGGTTAATGAATCTCACATGAATATCATAGTAGCACATTTTTTAACAAAACTAATGAAACGTTAATTATCATAGGAATCAAGGAATTCAACACTTATGAGAAGAACCCCACAACATTTCCACCAAACAAATTAAAATTAAATAAGCTTGTCTACTTTCTAGAAAGCTAGCTGGCCTTGTTTCTAGATAGATAAGGAGTAATCCTTACAGGTCAAGCTAATTGTTTACTTCAATAATATAAAATTAGTCTTATCTAATCCTATAGATAGTCCAAATAATATAAATGACTAGGTTAATAGGAAATAAGAATCCTATGTCTTTTGTAATTCATATCAGGTGCTACAACCTTAAATGAGCTTGTTGTTCTAAGGTGGCTACACTCGCCATCATGCAAGATATGAGCAACGTGTGAAAACAAGTTGCTCTTTCTCTACCTCAATCTCTTCTTTATAAATATTATCTATTGTTGGTTACTGGATATGCAAAAAGATATTATGGTATTGGGTTAAGACTTTATGCAATAACTATATCATATATAAGGATCTATGATTTATCCAAAAATAATAGGAGGTTTAGGGTTTGTACCATAATAAGATGAGCGTATTGGGATTACATTAGAATGGTAATAGAATTTTTGGTTTGGGAAAGATCATTACATGGGTTTATGTTTTATTAAGAACTATCTATAGTTTGGGGTTTATTTATTTTTATTAGGTAAGAAAGGTTTTGAAAGGGCCCCAAAAATTGTACAAGAAAATGATAGAGCTTGAAGCACAACCAAGGAGCAACTAACACTTGAAATAGACAACAAAAGACAACAAAACTAAAAGACTATCCAATCTATCCAAAGTTAGGGTGGTTTAAAAAATTGTTCCAATGAACTTTTCTTTATCTAAAAATGAGGATCCTTCTCTCCAAAACTAACTTTTTTGGGGTAGAGAGGAGTCATACAATCACTAATAGAACCTTCACCCATCCCCAAGGCATTAAACGAGGGCTCCGTCAATGGACAATCCATAGAAGAATGCCCTTTAAGATTTGATTTCTAAATTTCCTAAAAGATGGGAGTAATGGAATCCTCCTTAAAAGTTGGCTTATGATTGTTTTTCTTCCAAACAAAGTGTTATTTCTTATTCTTTAAATAAGTAGTGGAGGTATGAACCACTTTACCACGAGAAAGATAGATAACCAATGAGTCTTCATAGTCAATTTGTTGCAACAAAGCTCCACATTTTGAAGACAAGGTAACATGAGTGGGAAGCTTCTGATTTTGCTCAAAAACCACACAAAATATAGCGAATAAAAAATGCTTCATAAACTTAGTGATCTTATCAGTAGCACAATATTGCTCAAAAGAATTGGAAATATCCATGAAATCATTTTTTATTCTAAAATTCCAATGGTAACCCATGCAAATAGACCCAAAAAGGAAAATTGGAAGTTTCTATCATAGGGTTGAAACTAGGTGACCAATTTTGAAGACTTAGACCATTTAAACCCAAAAACTAAGGGCCATCAAGAAGGACCCTAGAACTATCCTCTTGATAGGAAAAAGAAAAAAGAAAAAAAAACCATTCAGCATTGTAGATATCTCAACCTTGTCACAAAGCTTCCAAATCTGAAGGATCCATTTTTTAATAGTATCAATATTGGGATGATTACCAAAAAATTTCCAAACAAGCGAGCTCTTAAGCCAATCAGACATCTCAACAAGAAGAGAATTAAGAACATCAATAATGATCTATGCATCCTCCTTATCCTCGGGAGAGATAGAATTCCTAGTAGAACAACATTCCTCCACACCCCTAAGGATAAGGTCAAGAACAACAACCTCAAAAATGACATCAAGAGATGAAAAAAAGAGGAAATGAAGCAATAGCTTCATCAGCTATTGACTAAAATCCCCGCTCATCCAGAGCAGAAGAAAAGGGATTTGGAAAAACTATATCCTTGTGTTCCATCATGGAGGACAAAACACCCTTAGAAGGGAAAATAAAACCTCTTCTCAAATGCAAAAAATGTTCAATATTAGTGGCCTCAACCACATGCACTTCAACAAGCTTGGTCACCTTCAAATGAGCATCTAAGAGGATATTCATGAGAAACTCATCCTCTTCACTTAGAACATCCCCATCACAAGGTGAGAAATCAGAGGTAGACGAGGAAGAAGGAAAATATTATTCTTCCCCCCACCAAATATCTACCTCCTCACTAGCTATTTCGTCAATAAAATCATCATCAAAACTCATAGTCACGAAAGGATCCATGCCAACAATAGCCTCAGGAACACCACCAACACTAGTGCGAGTACAACATAAGTTTTTTTCCACCATCATAGTGGAGAGGGCACCAACACCTAAGAACATATCCACCACTGTTGAAATAATGAAAGTTTTCATTAATGAGTTTTCATTGATTCCAACACTACATGATGGATTCCAAAATAGTATGAAGGATGTTTATTTTGTAAAAGGGATTTTTCTAAGTGTCTACACCGGTAGTTTCAACACATAGTTCCCTCTAGTAATTTGGTTCACATTGTTTTCCTTTTAGATCTACTTCCACGGTTCTAATATATTGTTCTTGGATATCATTCACATCTTATTTTATAATTTCAATTTTTTTGGATAAATGGTTCAAAAGTTGCAAGTAACAAAAGATTGACAAATATGGCTTACATAGCTTTTAGTGTACTGGTTATCACCTAACTGGTCCGCATTCCTCCACATATTTGTGTTAGTCTTTGTGGTTTTGGGAGTATGTTTATAGGTGTTAGTACATTGTATTTTCCAGTTGGCATGACATTTTTGGTCCACGTAATGATCAGTTGGAGTACTTTTCTCTTAGGTCCTATGCCTAGCTGACTTAAGGTATGCAAAGAGTTATGAATATTGAATATGTGATATGAATGGAACATGGAGTTATTATAGGTCCATGCTAACCTATATTGCATATGTTTGGGTGCGAAGATATTTCGATTTGAATTGGGTACTGACTAGGCACGTTTTGTATGATTTGAGGCTACATCTAATTAGGTCGACCTAATTGATGTTTGTGATGGAGTTTGGTATATATACAAGGTTGATTTGAGTTTATGAAGAGAAGTATCTGATGGGTACATGTTTTGAATGCAATTTGTAATGCAAAATTTTGTAGAACTATGTGAATATGTAATGAGTGTTGAGAAAATATGTGTGAATACAAAGCAGAGCAAAGAATTGTAATCTGAGTTGTTTAAGAATGTATTGAAGTCTGTGTTATGAGCTTCACAAGAATTGGATCCAACATATGCTAGATGCACTTCTCTTAGTTCAAATATTGGTTGTGAAGCCACCTCTTTCTATCTTTCTTTTCTCTACGAATAGTGAGTTTACTTGGACAGTGAGTCCACCTATCAGTGATCCTTTCTATAATATCTTATAAACGGTTATAACATATTGTGAGTTAATCCTCACTGTGGTTTTTCCCTTCTTGGGTTTTCCATATAAATTTTTTGGTGTTCATGTGTTGTGTGTGTTATGGGTTGTTCATGCTTTCATTTCTTATAATTGTTAAGTATGATTTGGAAATTGGATGGTTTAATAGAATACTGATTCACCCCCCTCTTAGTATTATGAGTGTTCAACAATTGGTATCAGAGCTTGGTTCTTTGGAAGAAGCTTAACCACTTTGGGAAGATCTTGAAAATTTAACACATGGCTGATAGAAAGTTTCCCATTTATTTGGAAGTGATTCTTGCTATTGGATACACTCAAAAAAGACTACATGTTTGACAAAGATAGAGAAATCAAAGTTGCTCTTGAAGACCTTGAAAAAATTGAAGTTGAAATTAGAGATATGAAGGAAAACATTAAAGAAGTAAATGACTACATAAAAAAATTGAGATAGCAAATCAAGAAGTTTAGAGAAAGACATAAGGAGGTCAATGAACAATTGAAACAAGAAAATAAGAGCATCATCGAAATAAAAGTGCAAGTGGAAGAAAAAATAAAATTAAGGAATGTTTGAATGCAATGGTAAAAAAGAAAGACTAATGAATGCACAAGGCTTGAAAAAGAAGTGGTAAATTTGAGATCAAATCTAGAGAAAGCAAGAACTCATGAGGACAAATTCAAGACAATTTCTATAATGCTTGATGAGTTAATTGTAGGTCATAAAGAATCCAAAGACAAAGGTGGTTTGAGACTTGAAATAGGAGAAAGCTCAAAAACAAATCAGAATTTGCAAAGAAGATCAATGAACCAGAAAAGACTAAAAACAAGAAGAATAATGGAAATTTACAGAATCAAAGAAACAATGCTAGAAGAACCCCTATCAAACTACCAAATGCTCAAAGGTACCCATCTTTCAATGGTATTTATTATTTTGTAATAAATTTGGACATAGAGCAATGGAATGTAGAAAAAAAAGAATCATAATGTTCCATCCTTTATTGGTCAATGCTTTACATGCAAGAAGTTTGGACATAGAGAAAATGGATGCAAAAATCAATTGATGAATGCATATAACAGTGGTAGAATGATTCAATATTTCAATGGATACTGCTACACATGCTCTAGATTTAGACACAAGGCTAATCAATGTAGATTCAAAAAGAATGAAAGGAATAATGCTCAGAGAAATTTCATATGCAACAATTGCAATAGACCTACACATATTGCTAGGTTTTTTAGAAGCAAAAATTCAAGGAAGGATAATCCAGTAAAGAGAAATGAACCAGTTAAAAATATTGATCCACTTGAAGTGAAGAAGGAAATGGAAAATATTTAGAGAAAGAAAGAGAAGCTTGAGAATAAGAAAGAATCATAGACTACAAATGATTCTATACCACCCTCCGATGCAAATAATTCCTCTGAGAATTGAACTAGGCATTAGCTTAGGGGGAGCATTAACATAAAATCAAATAAAACCCTACCGATATGAAGTTTCATGACCTGGCACAAATATATAAGATGCAAATGGATAGTAGGGAACTTTTGGAGAAGACTCTAGAAGAAAATATGCAATTGCAAAAATTTGCTGAGTGATTTAATGTTTGTGTTGCATAGAGAAGGTTTTTACCAACTTTATTATTTAGCACATTAAATATGAATTAGGGAAGAATTGAAAGGATTATATACCTATCCTTTATTGTTTTCATTCAATTTTATGCATTTGGAGCGAGTAGTGCGAATTGAAGCAAATTCAAGAGTTCGAAGGCGATTTGAGAAGGAGAGCTTCCAAACCCTAATTCTTGTTGAGCAAGAAAAAGGTATTTACTATTGTCCAAAACTGAGATAGATTTTTTTTTTAAAGTATTTGAATTCAATAGATATGGAAACACCTACAATAGTGAATGTGAGTGAAAAACCCCAATTGAAATTCAAGAAATGCCCCATGAAAGTGTTTGAGAATGACCCGCTTAAAGCTTGTTTGAGTATTCCATACATGGTTTTGCCTACAAAGGATATTAGGGCATATATCCATGAGAAAATGGAAGAGTATAACCATAAAATACTTACAAACCTGTGGACATGCCAACTGACTAGAGATGATTTCAACATCAAACCTGAGTATGAAAAGCTAGTGAAGAAGAAACTAGATGTCTGGCAGTGGTTTCCATGCTTCACTTATGACAATGAACTTAAGTATGTGAGAATGGAATTAAGAAGAATGCATGATAAATTATTATGGATTGACATGCCTGGTTTGATATCCAAGGAAGTCATAAGGGAGATTACTAAACTTTGTGACACCAAACCTGCACCTATGCTAAAATTTGTAAAGAACGACGATGTTATGGAATTGACTAGAGCCACATTTGATCAAAGGGCCCTCATTCTAAACACTATACAAAATCTTGCAGTAAGGTATGCAAATATGGTGTTAGGCTATAAGATATACTACACCAATAGAGAGAATTTTGTGTTTGCCACAACAATTCATGTAGACCATGAAATGGTCGAAAAGGGAAAGGACTATTATATGTGTGAGTTGCTGTGGCAACAAATTTTTGACAACTTGAAGAAAACTAAAGATAAGAAATACCCCTTCAAATTTGGTTCTTTGGTAGTTTGTTTGATATTCTATTTTCTAAGGGATCTTCTAGGAAGAAGTAATGCTATATAGAGTAATTTAGCAAGCCTATATCCCATTAAATCTTTGAACATCTACACAACATTGGTGACATGAAATATTGAAAGATGAAGCACTTACTTCTTTCTTTGTAGTATTTCAAAAGAGAATGCATGAATGGGAGAGGATCCCTAAGTTTTTAATGGGAAAATATCCAGATGATATCACATTTTTGGTCAAAACTGATGAATGCATCATTAAAGCTGTGGAACCCATAACTGTTTAGATTCAACCACTTGGATATGAGATCAATGAAAATGAAGTAGATGGTTATGTTGGTATATTATTGAATAGTCCTAAGGACCCTACTCAAAAAATACATGGAACATATGAGGAGAAATCCACGGAAGTACACATGGAATTGAAAAAGCTTGAAATAAAGAGGAAGGTGACAAAAATGGTACATGAAAATATCAAGGACAAAGGACTCACAGATGAACAAATATGAATGTTAAAAGAAAAATCAGAGGGAGAAACAAGCACAACAAGTGGGACCACTGTGTTGGAATTTTTTAGAAGATTAGTCTTATGTTGTCATTGATGTCACCATGTTGGTCCAGTACCTTGAACCGGTGTGCAAAACATCTAGTATTTGATCCGATATTTTGGTCTGCATATTCTCTCTAGTAATCAATGTAGTTTAAGGTTTTGGGAAAAATTCTTATGATCACTCGAAGCATGTATGCGTGTATTCTCGGATGATCATATGATTAGATAGTGTGTTGGAGTCTATTTTGGAGATTGCATTTAGTTATTAGGTTAATGATGGTTGACCTAATAATCACTTTATAGCTGAACATAAATTACCATTATATGTGCAACCTAGCTTTGGTTCCAACTGACATAATATTGCATGACACGGTTGAATTACTTTTGGAAGCTGACAAGTTATCTTTTAAAAAATATTTATTACATCCAATTAGGCCAACCTAATTGATGCATGCAGGTATATAATGTATATATACAAGATGGTTTGTATATAGATAAGAGAAGTGTGAGTGCAAGTACAAGCATGTATGTGTTGATAAGTGAAGTGTGCGAATAGAAGGGTAAAGGTTAGTTTGTTGTCATGTGAATACTCTGAGCATCAAAGGAACCGAATCCGCACTTGTGGTGTAATCTCATCAGTTCAAACTCTGGTGGTTAGACATTTTTGTTTCCATAATTTTTGTAGGCAGTGAGCCTCCATGTTTGGACAGTGAGTCCTTGTAAGCAACGAGCTTTTGTATCTGGCAGTGAGCCTCTTTTGTAACTAGTATTGAAATAACTATATATTGTGAGATAATCGTCACCATGGTTTTTCCCTCATTGGGTTTTCCACATAAACATCTGGTGTTCTTATGTTGTGGAATTTCATGTTTTATTCTTTCTCTTATCTATTCTACACAGTAAAGTAATTAAAGGTGTCTGTTCAATAATTTTTAGAAGATACTGATTCACCCCCCCTCTCAGTATCTTGAATATTCAATAATTAGTATCAGAGAATTGGTTCCTCTTAAGAAGTCTAACAACTTGAGGGAGATCCTATAGATTGAACAAATGAATAAAGAAGAGCTCTGGACTACCCTTGAAGATTTTGACAAGGCTGAAATTGAAAACCGAAATCTGAAAGAAAATCTCGATGAAGAAAATGAATGCATCCAGAAATTGAAAGAGCAGTTAAAGAAATTCAAAGAAAGACATAGAGAAGTAAGTGAGCAACTGAAACAAGAAAATGAAGAAAATACTATACTAGGGATGAAAGTGGATGAAAAGAAGAGAGTTGAGGAGTGTCTGAAAATAGTGATACAAAGCAAGGTTGATATTTTCTCTAGGCTTGAACAGGAAGTGATGAATCTGAAAGCAAAATTAGAGAAACAAAAAATTTATGAAGATGATTTCAAGACAAGCTCCACCAAGCTTGATGAATTAATAGTAGGATATAAACCTTCTAAAGACAAAGGTGGCTTAGATAATGAAGCAAGTGAAAAGATGCAGAACCCAAATCCAGTAAATAATCAGAAGACTCAAGATAAGGGGAAGCAGAAAAGGAGATCACCTATCAAACAACCAAATGCACAAAGGTACTCATTTTTCAATGGTGTTTGTTTCTCATGTAATAAATTTGGTCATAAGGAAACTGAGTGTAGGAGTAGGATGAATCAGTTTTCCGGTCCCTTCTCTAGACAATGTTATACATGCAAGAATATCGAACATAAAGATACTGAATGCAAATCTCAGATAAGGATGGTTAGTTAGGTGATGATGAATAGATTCAATGGGGGAAGTATAAATCAATCTTTTGATGGATATTGCTATAGCTATAACATGTTTGGACATAAAGCGAATCAATGTAGAACAAGGATTGATGGAAATCAAACAAGACACTTTTTTTTTGTTTTCTACTATTGTAAAAAACCGAGACATATTTCAAAAGTGTGCATAAGTAAAAAGGGAAAGCAGTCTGCTCTAATGAAAGATGATGAACCCATGAAAAATATTGAAAAGGAAGAGGCTAAGCAGGAAATGAGCAAGAAATGGAAGGAAAAAGAGGAATCAGAGACTACTGATGCATCTGTACCCTCATCCGGTGCAGATGATTCTTCTTAAAATTAGACCTAGCATGGTCTTAGGGGGAGCTTTACCAAAAAATCAATTAAACCCCCAGAAATATGGCATGTCAGATGCTAGCACATGGATATGATGTAAGGAATGGCTGGACAGAGGTGATGCAAAAGAAATCGGAAGAAAAAGTGTGAGCATGCTCTTTTGCAGAGTAAATTAGGGTTTTCTCAATACAATGGAAGAAAGTTTTGTTAGCTTTTTGCAATTAATGTGATTTAGTGCAAAATGATGGTGTATAAAGCATGATATTACAAGTCATTTTGATCACGTAAAGCATTCAAAGAATTTGTAGAGAAACTTGGAACCTTCTTGGAGTGATTGTAAAGCGATTTGGAGCACTTCGAGAGATCTTTGTGGATGTTCGAAAGCAAGTGAAAAAGGTTTCCCTCTCCCAGTTGTAGAGTAAGGTAAAAGAAGAACCTTTTTGTTGAATTCGAAGAATTTAAAGTGCTATAATGGAACCTTCTAGCAGAGGATCAAGTGAAAATATCACATTGAGATTAAAAGGAGTCAAGCTAGATGAATTCGATCATCACAAAATAAAGAAGATGGAATTAGGGTTAGAATCAAGTGACTTACAGAATATAAAAACCCTAGGTTTGGATTTGTGGGGAGAATTCCCTTGGCTCACTGAAAAAGAACTTATCTTGTTCCTTTTGAGAAAATTCAAGGATGGCAAAATTGTGTTGGATAAATCTTGTCCCTTTACGAAGGAAGTGATCGAGGCTATCACCGAGTTATGTAGTATTGGAGAACTTCCCAGAAAGAAGACTATAAAGTATAAGGAAGTAGAGGAGATGATGAGAGTTGAAAAATATCCTCAAGAACTATTGATTGATACTATTATTGACTCATTCGTTAGGTATGTTGTGCATGGCATTTCCTATAAAGTTTATTTCAGAAATTGAGATGGCTCTACTTCAGACATTGTTGTGTATCTAGCACATAAAATGGTAAAAGAGAATAAGAAATTTGATTTGTGTGGATTAATTATTGAAAATATCATCGAAAACATATGAATGTCACTGATAGAAGGATACCCTTTCCATTTTGGATCCTTGCTTGCATGTCTGGTACTCTATTTTTTGAACTCGTTACCAGGAAAGAAAGATGTTAAGTGGGAATCGAGATTCCCGTTGCAAGACAAATATTCAGATATGTGGAAGGCTTGGAAGATAAAGTAAGTGCATGTAAAAACTTTTTCCTATCCTTGTAGAAAGTAATGAGCTTCGGTGAAGTTATGTCTAGTCAATTTGAGGAAGGTTCTTCCTCCAGAATAAAAGAATTGGAAGTTGTCACTAGTGATTCCCCTCCAAAATCGAAGAAAAGAAAAGTTGTCATTGAAAACATCATTATTATTCCAGAAGAGAAGGAAGACAAAGAAGAATCTCTGCTTGGATCAAAATCTTCCAATCCAGATGACATCCGGTCTATGTTATTGAAATGGAAAATGAAGAAAATTGGTGAGTTGTGGAATGCAACCTCTCCTGTTGACAAACTTATGATTGATGATGCGCTAGTTGAGTATCTACTTCAAAAAGGTATTGATGTATCGATTGTTTATGATTCCTTGCTAGAAAATTTAGTTGAAGTAGTTGAAGAAATAATGTTGCTTGAAGGTCTGGAAGGATGCAAGTTGGAAGCCTTAGTTGAAAAGAGATATTCTAAAGCCAAGAAAAGGTTATCTGAACTCATCATGGAGACAAATAAGTGCATAAAAGAAATTTCGGATATCTACAAATATTGTCTCTAGTGGCTTGTTGCAGTTGATAATTTCAAAAGCAGGATTTAAGCAATTGAGTCTGAGGTAAACAACATTGGAAATAAGTTTGATATTTTTAAAGACAAAGAGGGAAAGAAAAGGATGAGAGTCGGTGGACAACAAGCTAATATGATCATTGTATCGAGACAAAGAGATGATGTAGTGAAAACCTTCTAGATTCTTAAGGAAATTGTTGAGATCCAGTTAGACCATCTTTCTGGAATACTCTCTGATGCAGAAGATTGTGAAAGAAAATGCTCATCTATAGATTGGTCATCTTCTTTCACACTATTGGCTCTATTGGAAATCATATGTACAAGAATGGATTCTACAGTACTTGAATGGAAGAAATTATATCCTATTATCAAAGAAAGGTACAAGAAGGTATTTCAGGTGAAAAGTGTTATTCTTACTTGAAGAAACTTTGAAAGATTGAATGTTTGAAGGTTTTTGAAGTTTTAAAATTTTGATGGCTAAGAAGACTCTGGAAGTTTTTGAATGAATTGGAATTTTTGTAATATTGGATGTCACCATGTTTACAATTTTTTTTGGCACCCTTTGCCATTGATGTCAAAGGGGGAGAGATTTGGAGAGATTGGAGGAGAGTTTTTGAATCATAAATTTTCGCACATGTTGCCATTAATGGCAAAGGGGGATATTGTTGGAAGTTTGTAGAAGATTATTCTTATGTTGTCATTGATGTCACCATGTTGGTTTGGTACCTTGAATCGGTGTGTAGATCATCCTGTATTTGATCTGGTAATTTCATCCGCATATTCTCTCTTATAATTAGTGTGGTTTAAGGTTTTGGGAAAAGGCTTATGATCACTCGAAGCGTGTATGTATGTATTCCCAAATGATCATATGATTGGATAGTGTGTTGGCATCGATTTTGGAGATTGCATTTAGTTATTAGGTTAATCATGGCTGACCTAATAATCAATTTATAGCTCAACATAAATTTTCGTTATATGTGCGACCTAGCTTTGGTCCCAACCAACATAATATTGCATGACACAGTTGAATTACTTTTGGAAGTAGACAAGTTATCTTTTTGAAAATATGAATTTTATCCAATTAGGTTGATCTAATTGATGCATGCGAGTATATTAGGTATATATACAGGATGGTTTGTAGATAGATAAGAGAAGTGTGAGTGCAATTACAAGCATGTATATGTTGATAAGAGAAGTGTGCAAATAAAAGGGTAAATTTTAGTTTGATGTCATGCAAATACTCTAAGATTGAAAGGAATTGAATCCACACTTGTGGTGTAATCTCATCAGTTCAAACTCTGGCGGTTAGCCATTTTTGTTTCCATAATTTATGTAGGCAGTGAGCCTCCATGTCTGGATAGTGAGTCTTTGTAAGCAGTGAGCCTCTTTTGTAATCGGTATTGAAATAACTATATATTGTGAGCTAATCCTCACCATGGTTTTTCCCTCATTGGGTTTTCCACGTAAAAATATGGTGTTCTTGTGTTGTGGAATTTCATGTTTTAGTTTTGCTTTTATGTATTCTACATAGTAAAGTAATTAAAGGCATTTGTTCAATAAGTTTTAGAAGATACTGATTCACCCCCCCTCTCAGTATCTTGAATATTCAACACACTAGACCTAAAATATCTAAAAGAATTGCTTCCACCATTCCTCTTGGTATTCAACAACCCTTTGGATCAATTTCTACCTCCAACAGAACCAAGAGAAAGAATACCAATGCTTCGGTAATAGAAGAACTTCAGGTGGAGGAGGCCACAAGGCCTGAAAAGAAAAAGAAAACTACTCTGACAACCTCTACTACGACTACATCAAAAAGAAGATAAGAGAAAGCTAAGAGAGAAAAGGACTTGAGTGTACAATCTGAAGAAGAAGAAGAAGAGGATGAAGATTCCCCGTTGATCCTAAAAAGAAGTGACACTATTTCAAAGAAACAAAGAATATATATTTAAGATACTTTTGATAAAGAAGAAGTTGAGAAGGAAAAAATCCTTTCGGATACATATACATAAGTAAATGAAGGGAAGTAAGAAAAATAAATCACACACAAAAAAACCAAAGAAGAAAAATAAGAAGAAAAAAAAGACATCTCCGAAAAGACCACTCAATCCAATGGAATTGGACTCATTATTCAAAGGTATGTTACATCATGAGATGTTGGAAGAAACAAATGCCTTATACAAAAAGGAAAATGAGGAGAACAAAGCCACTATAATATAAGAAAACATCAAATTCATTATCACAATTGAAGCAAATATGGAGAACATTAGGAAGAAATTTCCTGATGATGTGTGGAAACTCTTATTGGAGAGAAGAAAAGAAGCCAATGAAAGGGAAGAGAAGCTAAGATCATATGTTGTGGAGAAAATTGGATTCTCCCTATTTGATGCTGAAAAGGCCGCATTTGCCTAAGTTCTTAGCAAAGAATTCAAAATAAAATTAAGGGTCACACTTTTAATGGGAAGAGATTAGTTTCAGTTTGAGAAAATGCAAAAGGAAATGAAAGAAAAGATTACTGATATTGCACAAAAGTATATGGTATGATTCCCATTGCCTCTGCTAGCAAGGAACGTGATTCGACAAATGAAAACTGTCATGCCCAAAGTTTTCGCTAGAAAATTGCAACAATTTTTTTTTATCACGTATAAACACATTTACTTGACAACCTTTTGTAGCTCGCAATACCTATCACCATAGCAAAAAAAACAACATATATATAATCAATTTTATTATTATTTTATTACGTTCATTAAATTCTACAAATATATAATGTATTTATTTATATAATTATTTATCTTTTATATTTATTATAAAAAAAATATATATTAATGTGAATAATTAAATTTACTTATATATATTCCATTTGATTTCACATATATATATTTCATTTATTTTCACATAAGAAAAATATTAAAAAATCCATTTAAAATAAACAAAAAGAGAAACCTCCCCTTTAAAAAGTCAAGTCACTAAATATCTATTTTATTCTATTTTAAATTAATTACATTCCACCCAAGGAAAAGTAGTTTACTTTGTTTTTTTTTTTTGAACATTTGAGATGAAAAGATTATTAATGAAATATGTATTTAGGAAAGGACTTCTTTTTAAAGGAGTAAAACGTGGAGACTCCTATTCTAGATTTTAGATTTTTATGTTAGTTTCTTCATCCTTTCTTATGTGTTTATCTTAAGGTACATTGTACAAGTGTAAAACATCCTACACAATGCAGTATAATTATTAATTGTATAAAATTCTTATACCTATGCTTTTCCGCCAATAGACATGGCTATGCCAAGTTTATAAATTTTGCAAATACATAAGTATACAGAAGCTTGTGATATTTCAAAAAAGGGCACAAAATAAGAAAACAACCTTGAACGATGTAAAAGATTTATTGACCAGGTTCAAATATTATATCTTCACCCTGTATATATTATTATCCTTGTTAGCATCTACCATTATAATATCCCAATCCCCAGGTCAATATTTAATTAGATTCCTCGTTTATGTAAATATTTTGAAAAAAATGCTTGAGCGTCAAAATCTGGCACATGATAAAATTTGGAAAGAGAGCATGTAACAACATTTAAGAGTGATAAAGTAAACCTAATAAAATACATGCAAACCTTTTTTTAAAGAATGACTAGTGATAAATCTAAATTTAGTTTCAACACTTAGTTCCATTACAGATCTATTTTGGGCACCCTAAAGAAGACAAGCCCTAAACTTCTTATAGCTATTATTTTATCCATCATTATTTTTATTTCGTTGTTTAAATATTAATAGTATTTATATCTTAGTAATATCATTAAATGGTATTTTTATCAAAAGTTAACAAAAATTATATATTGCCGTTAATGATAATATAGTGATAGTATATTATTATTATTTATATTAAAAAAAAATGGATAACAAGAATAATAAATTTGAGAGGCAGTTATTATTATTACTATTATTATTAATACTTAATTTCACTTTATGCGTAAAGATGCTACAATAAAACCATTCACGTTCAATAAAACCCAATTTACTATTAATGTTATTTAACATTTTGGCTACCCCCAATACCAACAATAATATTGAAATGTAAAATAAATATGTAATTATAAAATACTAATGTGAATCAATCTTTGTTATCAATCTTATTACTGTTAATACTGATATGAATCATCACCTCCTTAATATAAAAAGAACATTACTATTACTGATTACTGATAATTATAATAATATCATTGATTATTATCAAAATTATCTATTAACACTAATATTTAGGCATGGATAGATTTTATTTTACCAGTAACATTATAATAGATTTTCCACTTATATTGCCATGAGAAATACTACATACAAAGTGGTAGCTTGCCATTTACTCCAACCACTCACGATAATTTAACTTCTAATTTCCTGTTACTGTGTCACCATTTAACTGAAGCATTAATTTCAATATTTACGGACAAATCTATGTTAATAGTTATTTTCCGTTTGACCCAAATGTTATTACTATTTACTTCAAAATTTACCTTGAATATATCATATTATTTAATACATAATTTTAATAAGAGCATTATTATTATTTAATCCATCAGATTAATAAAATTTACTTAATGCAAGTTATTTTCACGGGTATTATTGTGTGGTGTTTTATTACGTAGTTGTTAAATAAGAAAATTTATAACTAAAGAAAATTAATAGTTTCAGCGTTGAACGGCTCCTAAGCATTGAGTAATACTGTTATCGTTGTTTTTAAAATGGGTAATATCAACATTTGAGTTGAAAGAGCCTTGTTGCTGCAACTACTTAATCCTCTACACTTTTATACTTGGATGAGATAACAATAACCTTCCATACGGTGATGTTATTCTATTGCAAATAGGGTTGTCCTTTCTTTTCCTTTTTTTTTAATCGGTCCAAAAGCTAAATCTATCCTAAAAGCTGAATACATTCAGCTACCATCATAAATCGAGCACTGGTACATCACATCTTTTAATCATAAACGTGTTGGTTTCAAATTTAAAATTCTTCAACCGCACAAGTTTAACTGTGTAACCTGCTGAAATGCCTCACATTAATAAAGTAGCCATATCGCCTCCATGCCACACTCTATTTATCTGACATGGGATGAGACCATGAGTAATACGGATTGAATGGGATGCGTAGATGAAGAAATCACGCAGCTCACAACAATGGATTTCCTGAACAAAAATTTAAACCATCCAACTATGATTTGAAAGAGCGACTCTGCCAGCCATTATTAATATGCCCAAAAAACCCATGTCGCCCATGCTAAGCATTAATAGCTGGCTAAGGTGTCCACCAAACCTTCCTCTCATTGATGTCACGTGGGCATGATAAACTATACGAAGAGCAGTTGACAATGCACTCAGAGTTGCAAAAACTATAAAGTAAACCCAACCATGTTTGATATCTCATAGAAGCCATTTTATATGATGTTGTATGGCACAATTTCTGGCTATTATATATGGTAAATAAGACAATATTGTGCATCTTCAAAGGTTGGGGACATTTTGGGCCCTTTCAGTTGTGCTATTTTTTTCTTACTGTTGCTGGGGCGTGGAGCTGCACCAGTTTTCTATAGATAGATTTGAATTTATTCACTTCATGGAATGCTACGTATATACTCTTTTATTATAAGAGAGACAATCATTTTCGAAGCTGCACAAAAGGGAGAGGCGGCTTAGAACGGAATATATCCATATGTTTGTTTTACAACACTTTTTTGTTGTTGTTGTCGTTGTTTTAAATCTAAGACTTCAATCTGCCTAAAGATGGGGGTACTATTCCCCACACCCTTTCTATTATAATCCCTTACCTACAAAAGGCATTACAAATTATGACAGTGGTCATGACAAATCATGGCAGTCGTATTTTCATGTTTTGTAATTGTGTGTGCGACGGTAATAATCCATCAAGTGAAAGAGGAGGCTCCAACTCTTAACATTAAAATCACCATCAGGTCGCAAGAGAAGCCCCCATGGATGTACTTCCAATTTAATGTTTGATATCTCATAGAAGCCATTTTATCGTTTATTCATATTGCATAGGTGTATGTATATGCATTTTATGAAGGAATAGAGGCAGAGACACACAAAATTTACACAGAAAAATATATTCTATATATTCATGAAATTTAACAGAACAGTAATCACAATTTGCTTCTGCTGAGCAATTTTGATTTTCTTCACTTCTCATAAAAATACAATCACCTTATAGTATTTAACAAAAGTCTACGGACAAAAAACAATTAAAACAATATTAAAGGCAAATATGAAATGTCGAGTTGTCTAAGTCCTTTCGAATTAAAAACAAGTCCTAGAGATTTAAATATTCGTCCTTTTATCCTAGCTGTCCACCAGCACGCAACCCAACGAACAGCCGCCGTCGGACAAACCAAAAACCGCTCTACCGCGGATGAGAGAGAAAGGCGATGCGGTATCGCGGTGGTTACGGCTCCACTGTGAGGGGCAAGGAGGTAGACCGCGGGGCTGTGGTAGCAAGGATTTGGCGGTTAACCGCCTAACCGTAGGCAACTCACGGAAAGGTTGCGGTAAAGCGGGAGACTGAAAGTGAGGCAACCGCGAGACCACGGATAGCAAGAAGGTGGGCCGCGGTATTGCGGTGGACATCATGGTACCGCGAGCCGGAAGGTCTGATGGCGCGGGCGTCCAGTATGAACCGGAAACAGGCATGGGAGTTGGGTGAAATCCCAACATTTTATTGTTCAAAAGAAAAGAAAGAACCAAAAGTAGTGATATATCTCATCTGGGACTTCACTATGACAATAAAAATGGTGGTTTATGTTTAAGCCTTACAACCATATATGGACAAAGAACACCCATGAGCAGATTACTAGCTAGCAATAAAGTATTTCTCTACTACGCAGAATACTAAAGCATCTCTCGTGGTCTTATATGTATTTTTTTCAATAGATTAAGTATTAACATTTCTCCTTGATAGTTTTTTTTCTCATTTACTACATCTTTTTTTTCTAAATAAAAAATAAAAATAACATTCTACCACAATATGAGATTCCAGTTACAATATGTCTCCAATTTTTTTAAACTTAAATTTGAGATAAACGTTGTTGAATGCTACACATTCATCTTATTTCCTTCCCTTAAGCAAAATACATTATATAAGGAAACATTGATATTTTAGTTTTCCCTTTTGAAAACTGGTTAGCTACATTCATTTTACTCAAATTGGCTATGTACAAATGCAATGTCGTGTTTTGTATTACATTGAGGATGTTCTCATAAGGTTCTATCTCTAAAATTGCAAGTTTCTCCTAATATCTCAGCCTGCACATGAAACATAAGACTGTTCCAAGGCCTTGCAAAGCCCATAGATTACACACTTTCCTCCATTGCTTAAAGGTACAAAAAAAACTTACTTAAAACTCTTATTATTACAAATAGTTCATGAAAATAAACCAGATAGCATATAATGAACAAGGACTTGCTCTTTCTATTGCTCCACACTACATCAATTACTATTTACTCAAAACTTTCATCTTTATAGCATTACATTGAAATGCAATTAATGACAAACCATTACATAAGGGCTTGCTCTCCACCCTAATGTAATGGTGTCATGGAGCCTCGCAGACTCTAGCCATACCCCGAGCAAGGAAGTCTCTTGGATTCAAGATGATGAATGGAGTCTCTTTCAAATTTTTACAAAGGTATAAGAATAACATAGCACCAATTTTCATGTATCTAAGTTCTCTACTCTCTGCTCAACTATGATCCATATAACATACCACTTTCTTACAACAAATAAACAAAAGGGAAAATGGAAGTAAGGGAGAACTTATCTTTTCTTTAGGCGAGGGAATTAAACTCTTTTATCTCTTTTTTTTTTCCAAGCCAAGCCATCTTGATCACTATCTCCCCAAAATGAATTCTCCTCTCCTCTCCTCATTCTTTCTATCATCTTCACTAAAGTTCTCCAAAAGGAGAAGTGGGTAACACCCCACTCCTTCTTCCTCTCTAAATATATAGAAGTTTGACAAATTGCAACTCTTGGATGGGAAGGTGTGGAGTGTACCTACCCCATCAATGAATCTCCTTTCCCCATTAATGAAAACATTCATTTGGACAGTCACTCAATCTTTCCACTCCATCCTCTTCTCAGAATTCGTCTCTCCATTATGAGAGCTTTTCAAGGGTCAAATCATGTTGTAGGGGCAATATTGTATGCCCACTTGACCCCTACCACTATGGTATAAACCTTAGGGGGTTTATTTGTGCACCCTAACCCAAAAATTTGACCAACAACTCTCATGAAAAACCCACTCAAAGTTCCATCCGAGTTTCAAACTTAGCTAGGGTTTTCCAAGACCTAATCCCTACTTACACCTCACGTGAAACACAACTTAATGCCCTCACAACCTTAGTCTTCTGATACATTAACTCTACTTGTTTGTAGGCCCTAAATGGGGTCAAATTTATATCCTCATGAAGAAGTCTTTTGATTCACTCTTGATGGTTCTCCCTTCTCATGCTAACACTATTGCCTTCTTGCACATTACCAACATGATCGTAAGTATCAATTGTGTATCATATTAATCTGTTAGCTGAAAATTCTAAGCTTTAACTATATAATAATCCATTTAGAGCCTCAATTTACATTCCATGATATACAAGTGCATTCCACCTTCATGGTAGTGACAATAAAACATAATGTCAAGATGATATGCAAGGATATTGCCAAAACACCACCTTATTTATTATCCATAATATGTTCAATCATCAATTTAAGAAGAAAATATAACAAATTATGGCTGTATTAAGTACATACGAGGCAGGGTCTTACATCCCCCTCCCCTTAGCTTAGACTTCCACCTAGATGTCGTTAAGGTTTGGAAATATAATATCAATATAGAAATGCACATAAATCTATTAACATATAAATTACTTTTATTTCTTGATGAAACAATTAAAAAATTCCACTAGAGGCACATATTAAGGACATCTCTTACATGAATCAACATCTAAATACAGAATTTATCATCATAACATTTATGCGATATAATCACAATATGACAAATGCTAGTAGCCATCCCTGTAGTCAACATCATCCGATAACAAAAATATACCAACTTATATCCAGACAAATTAACATCCTTGGATACCCTTCAAGGTTCCTTTTTGCATCATAAACATCACTCATGATGTTAGAAAGTATCTTCGTTCCAATATAAATTCACATCACAAGAATAGTAGACCTAATTTATTTGTCACTTTCTTTCAAACACAACAATTGAAAGTATTTGGGTAAGTGCACCAATTTGTGACACAATTTTGGCTCTTAAGATGCCACTTTTTTCTTTTTTTTTCCTAAAATCAGCAAAATCTGATTTGCACGAGAAAATGAAGATAGTTATGCTCAAAATTTCAAGATGCGGCAAGAACAAAAGTTGGAGTGCTCCGAGTCTAGTTTCTAAAATACTATTTTTTTAAAAAATTAATTAAGATTAAGGGTCTCAAAAAGGCGGGGGCCCAAAACAGGTCCTGTTTTTATAAAAAAAAATAGCAAAGCGCCTGAGGGCTCCCCCCTTTTTGGTTAACTTTTTTTTAGAATTTCAAAAATCCCAATGGTGAGAAATTAGCTAACACCATGTAGTTTATCCTCCTTTCGGATAACTTTTTTAATGAACATATAATATTTTATGAATTTTGAAAGTGGACACATCTTGAAAAGCTGAAATTTGAGCATGCTCCCCCCCAAATTTTTTGCAAACTAATCAAATTTTTTTTATTTTTTTCATCATGTGTAGAATGGAGTCTAGTTTCAAAAAACTTAATTTGTTTCACGTTCCGATGAACGTGTAAAAATCTATCCTAAACCTAGCACATGTTGGTTTTTGACCAAAAAAGAAGGCATTTACAATAGAAGCCATGGATCAAAACCTTAACTAAATCAAAATGAAAAAATAATTATATATTTAGATAGCTAAGAGAGAGGTTAACGCTATCACGGTTTTTTTATAAACTTTCATTGAAAGACGTGCAAATGAGACGGGGAGCACATACGGAAATATGAGAAAATTTGGCAAATTCTGCTAATTAACACGTCCAAAGCAAGCCATTTGGCGAGCGCCAAATGGCCTGCTTTGCATAGAACTATATTTTTTATTTCTCTGTTAGGGAAACTATATACATGAAATGAACATTTAAGTATAGGTTGACATTTACATATGGACATTTACTTTCTTATAATTTAAGTTATATTTCATGTATATATAAGCAAGATGTTTGAGAGTGGTTTCAGATTAATTTCAGTAATCAGGAGGTCAAATTTCATCTTTCTCTCTCTATCTCACTCATTTTCATCTCTTATTCTCTAGACCTCTCTCTCTCTCTCTCTCTCACTATTTCCATCCCTTTTTCTAACAATATCTTCCTTGAGCTCAAGAACTATGTCTCTACATGTCCATTTCTCTCTCCTTGCCTCTCCAATATCTATCTCCCTCCCTCCTTCCCTCTCTACATTTTTCTATCTCTCATCCCTCTCCTTTTATCTCTATATATCTCTCTCTACACTCTATACCTACCTATTCCTCCCTCCCTCCCTCTCCTCTCTTTCTCTTTCTCTCTTTGCTTCACTTGCTCTCTCCTCCCCTCTCTACTCTCTATATTCTCATTTTGTCTCCTTCCCTCTCTAGTTCTCTCTATCTCACTTCTCTCTCCTTCCCTCCCTCCCTCTCTAATTTTCTCTATCTCCCTCTCTCTCTCCTTCCCTTTCTACTTCTCTCTATCTCACCTCTCTTTCTCCCCCTCTCTCTCCCTCTCTCTTCCTTTCACCCACCTTTGCTCTTTACTTCTCGCTATCTAACCTATCCCTCTATACATCTTTCTCTCTCCCCCCTCCTTCCCTCTCAATCTCTCCACCTTCCTCCTTATCTCTCTACTTTTAAGCTCCATCACACATCTCTATCACCTATCTCACTTATCTCTTTCCCCTTCCCTCTCTACTCTCTTTCTCTCTATCTCACCCATTTCTCCCTACCTAAACCTCCCTCCTCTCTCTTATCTCTCTCACCTCTCTCTCTCCATCCCTACCTCTTCC
>CM021101.1:412383480-412395785 GCA_007115665.2 Sequoiadendron giganteum
AGAGAGAGAGAGAGAGAGAGAGAGAGAGAGAGAGAGAGAGAGAGAGAGAGAGAGAGAGAGAGAGAGAGAGAGATAAATATAGAGGGAAGGAGATGTAGAGAGAGATGATAGATAGAGAGAAGTGGAGAGTGGAGGGATGGCGGGAGAGGAAAGTAGGAGATAGAGGTGAGAGTGTGTGAGAGGGAGAGAGAGTGAGAGGAGAGAAAATGAGGGGACAGAGGAAGGGGGAGAGAGAGAAATATATTAGAGAGGGAAGGGGGGAGAGATATAGAGTAGAGAGGGAAGGAGAGAGTAAGAGAGAAATATGGGTGAGGGAGAGAGTGTTAGGTAGTGGAGGGAGAGGTAGGTAGAGAGGGAAGGAGAGAGGGATGGATAGGAGGGAGAGAGGGAAGGAGGGAGAGTGAGATGGAGAGAGTGGTGAGATAGAGAGTAGAGAGGTAAGGAGAGAATGATAAATAGAGATAAAGAGAGAGAGGGAGGTTGGAGGGAGGGAGAGGTAGAAAGGGATAAGTGAGACATAGAGAGGGAATGAGGGAAAGTGGGATAGAGAGAGAATGGTGATTTAGAGAGGAGGGAGGGAGAGGGAAGGAGGGAAACTGGGAGAGAGGGAATGGTGATTTAGAGAGGAGGGGGTGATAGGTAGAGATAAAGATAATGGTGAGATAGAGAGGAGAGAGTGAGAGAGAAAGAGAGGGATGGAGAGACAGAGAGAGGTAGGTAGAGGAAGGGAGAGGAGAGATAGAGAGTAGAGAGGGAAAGAGGTAGGGAAGGAGGCATAAGTGAGATGGAGAGGGATGGAGAGAGAGAGTGATGGAGGGAGATGTATTTATAGAGAGGGAAAGTGAGAGGAGAGATAAAGAATAGAGAGGTAGGGAGATAGAGGTGTGTGTGTGAGTGAGAGAGAGAATGGTGAGATAGAGAAAAAGACCAATTGAGAGAGAAAGAGGGGGAGGGAGGGAGGGACAATAGTGAGAGAGATTGGGAGGAGAGACAAAAATAATTAGAGGGAGTGTGAGGTCAAGAGAGTGAGGGAGAGGAGAGATAGAGAGAAGTAGAGAGGGAAGGATGGAGGGAGGGAGTGTTAGCAAGGGAGATAGACGTTTGTGTGTGAGAGAGAGAGATAGAGAGAGTGGTGAGATAGAGCGGGGAGAGTGAGAGGGAGGGAGAGAGAATTATGAGACAGAGAGGAGAGAGTTAGAGAGAAAGTGGGGGAAGAGAGGATAGATAGTGAGAGAGAGATGTGGGTAGAGGAGGAGAGGAGAGATAGAGAGAAGTAGAGAGGGAAGGATGGAGGGAGGGAGTGTTAGCGAGGGAGATAGAGGTTTGTGTGAGAGAGAGAGAGAGATAGAGAGAGTGGTGAGATAGAGAGGGGAGAGTGAGAGGGAGGGAGAGAGAATTATGAGATAGAGAGGAGAGAATTAGAAAGAAAGTGGGGGAAGAGAGGGATAGATAGTGAGAGAGAGATGTAGGTAGAGGGAGGGAGAGGAGAGATAGAGAGTAGAGAGGGAAATAGGTAGGGAGGGAGAAATAAGTGAGATACAAAGTGATGGAGGGAGAGGTAGGTAAAGAGAGAGAGAGGGGAGATAAAGATAAGTAGAGAGGGAAGGAGATGTAGAGAGAGAAGAGATAGAGAGAAGTAGAGAGGGGAGGGGGGAGGCATATGTAGGGAGGAGATAGAGGGGTGAGAGAGAGAGAGAGGGGAGAGAGAGAGATCAAGGGAGAGAGAGAGGGAGTGGAGAGAGAAAGTTGATATAACTTGCTGACTACTAAAATTTGACCTCCTAATTATTGAAATTTGAATTGCTGATTTCTGAAATTTGACTAAGTCTGAAATTTTTAAGATCTTCCAAAAACTAGAATTTGCATTATAATTCCTAGAGATCTGAAACCACTCTCAAACATCCTACCTATATAGATGTAATATAACTTAAAGTATAAGAAATTAAATGTCCATATGTAGATGTAAACTTATACTTAAATGTTTATTTCATGTATATAGTTTCCTTGGAAGAGAAAGAGAAAATAAAAGAGTTTAGAAAAATGCATTCCAAAATTCATTGCAAAAAGAAAGAGAACTCACACTTGTTCACTCATTGCAAAATTCAATCCATTTGGCGCTCTCCAAATTTGGCGAGTGCAATATGGCCTATTACGGGTTTTTTTTGCAATTTGGCATCAAAATTGTGTCATAGATTGGTGCACTTACCCATTTTCACATATACTTTATTTACAAATTTACCCATACATCACAAAAATTACACATAATTCACATCACAAGGCTCACACAATGGGGTTTACAAGGATGGAGATTCTTGGATACCTTAGGCATTAGGAAAGATGGTCTCAAGGTCCCTTCTCTAAGGACCTTGCCATACATCTCCTAGGTACCTTCCCTTGTTTGTGTAAGGGGGTTAGCCTCCAAGAGGAAGGTACAAAAGAATAATCATAGGACTAGGAGAAGAATGGATTAATGAACGTCCCATAATGGTCCCATTTGCAACCCTTTTCAAATATATCATAATTCCCTAGTGCATCTACTCCCCTATATGACCTGCTAGGGAACCCTCCTTGAGATATGGAAGTTTTATAGATGTCACATTACACCACACTTTCCAGTAGTTAGCAAACAATAAATTTTACTCAACCAAGAAACATAAAATCATAATCCAACATTTTAATAAATAGAAAAGTATAAATTCAAGAGGAAAACCAAATAAAGATCAATTGTAGCTGCATTTTACCATTTCAACCTTAATTCAAAAAAAAAATAGACAAGTCCTTGAGGAAATGGACTACAAAAAATTCAAATGGCTAAATAGCCCCCAATAAAAGAAATGTACAATTTAACACTGCTGACATATAATAAAATAAAACATCAATTAAGAAATTACCAATAATTCATATCTCAACAACAAAACTTTCACATTACAAGCACCACATAACATTGATGAAGCCACCTAAGGGGAGGAGATGAATGGTGGTTATCTTAACCACATAAGTATAATATCATGCAATAACTGGTGGTCCTTGACAACATAAATATGATAACACACAATATCATGGTGGAATCTTCCACATAGTATCAATGCCCTACATTGTTGGAGTATCCAACATCTGTAACCAATATGGTCTAAGTAATTCCATCCTTTACCCATGGGTTATAAATATCAAGGAGTGGGTTTTCACTATGAACCAACAAGTGTGGTTCTCATATGTAGGGGAGTAGGTTAGGAAGGGTCTTACATCCCCTCCCCTTAGCTTAGACTTCCTCTTGGAAGTCGTTAAGGTTTGGAAATATAATAACAATCTAGCAATGAACATAACTCTATTAACATATTAATTAATTTTCTTTCTTGATGAAACAATTAAAACATTCCACTATAAGAATACATTAAGGACATCTCTTACATGAATCAACATCTAAATACAAAATTTCTCATCATAACATTTATGCGATATAATCACAATTGTAATACCCCTCCGTTTTTCTCTTTGCTTCAGAAAGTGTCCTACCTTGCTTTGTTTTGTTTTTTGGTTGCACTCATTTTTTGATATACTCTATGATTTTGTTTATTATTTGATCTCTATTTATAGAGCAATGTGGACTACATGTTGTGGTGTGATGTTATTATTTGACATATGTTTGATTAGTATAATGATGATTTGGAATAACATGGTTATTGCACATGAGTAGTTTATATATGTTAGAACTATCAGTTTCGTGATAGTGTATTGGTGAAGGGGACAAAATTTCATTACTCGCTTGCGAGCACCCTGCGCTTCCGCGAATTCCTCTTCACGGTGTGTTCTTATATGATGCTTATATACATGTTTTATTTATGCCTCGTTCACAGGTTTGAAGGTACTTGACATTGACTCCACCTGGCTTCACAGGTTTGAGCATGTCGACCCAATGGTTATGTTGATTGGGAGATAGTAGCTAGGTTACTTGTGTCAAGCATTTACCCTAGTCTCAGTGTGTCATCTGGTCTAGTCGATTTTGCTTGTTAAAAGTTGTTTATTATTGCTTTGAATCATTATGTTAAAATGCTTAAAAAGTGAATTAATGAATTTACTCATTTAAAGTTGATTATTAGATTAATCTTATTTTAATGTTAGAAGTTTTGAATTAGTAAATTAATTAATTTAATTAAATTAATAAATAGTTTAATCCTAGGATTATATTGTTTATTGATTAATTAAATTAGTTAATTAAGTTAAATTTGAAAAGGGAAATGTTTCGTAATTAGTAAATATTATAATTTTAAATTTTGGAGGATTTTATGCAAACTGGGTTGTTAGAGATATTTTGTGATTTTTAACATGTGTTAAAGGAATTAATGAGTTTGTTGGAAAATTTATTCATGAAAGAAGTTGGAAGCTTCTTCACGGTAGAAGCACGAGGATATTCTGGCGGGTTTTGGGAAATTGAGGAAGGGAGAGTTTTTTGTGTTTTGCTTGGGTTCTGGAAAATATTTGAGAAATTATTGTAGCAAGAGATTTTGTGTTATTGAATTTTTAGAAGAAGTTGTTCTCAGAAATTGTTGTTGTGTTTGGGATATTGCGTTACTCAGAAGGAAGCTATTGTGTATCTGGGAAAATTGCTTGGAGCTGTGGAAGAGGCAATGCTTCAAATTTACAAATTCTTAACAACCATTGGACTACACGTTCATTCTTTTGATTTTGTTAAGATTTTAATTGAAAATATTCTAGTTTACATCTTCTCTGTAAAAGATTGCTTGTGCAAACTTTCAAGTTTATATTTTGTGTTAAAAATTGTATTGCCGTAAATAAATTTTTCTCTGTAGAATCATTTTCTTCTGTAGGTTAAAATTTTCTATGGAAAAACTTTAACAAAATGATAATTTGATATTTTAGTGAAATTAGGGAAACCAAGAAGGAAACATTTAGGGATGTGGAAAGAAAACCTCTCTCTGAAAGAAATTTTATTTTCCGTAGAAAATTTTTCTTGTAGGTTTGTTTTCTCGAGAAATTTCGTGTGAAATTAATTTGTGAGAAATTGTTTTATTTTTCCTTTGTAAGATCCTTGTTTGAGCAAAGTTAAAAGATACTTTGTATTTTGGTTGAGAAATTTCACTTGTAGAATTTTCCCTGTAAAATTCGGTTCTCCATGATGTTTGTAAAATTTTACCTATAGAATACATTCTAGAAATTATTTCTTCAATTTCAATATCTGTTCAATTAAAATTATATAGATATATATATATACATATATATACCGTGGTATATATACATATACATATATATATATATATATATAAATACATATATATATATATATATAAATACATATATTATTTTGGGAAAATTTATTAATTTCTATGTAATTAGAAATCGCCGTACGATGATTTGAAAACTAGGAAATTTCATTTCTATTTGAGGGGGGGTTTGAATTTTGGTTTTTTTTTTTTATATATGTTTTGGTGGGGATTTATTTCCCCCCACCGTACCTCCCATTGGATGGAGCGTTGCTGATGGCAGTGCCCTCCACATAAGTGGAGGGGGTGGTGCCATGGGCAGTGCTGCCCCCCAATGCCTATGAGTGGTCGACTGTACTAAGTACAATCTGACACCCATAACAATATTGTCTTCTTTAATAAAAGCTCGTCTACTAGAATTTTGATGGGTTTCGATTTTATAAATTGCATTTCAATTTCGTAAAATGTGTTTCGATTTTGTATTTTTAAATAAATGTTAATGTATATATATATATGCTATATATATTAAATATATATTTTAATAGTTTAGTTTCTTTGTAATATATTGGTTATATATTTAATGTATATATATTTTGGGTATATATACATAATTATATATATAAATATATAATTATGTATATAGTTAATGTATATATATTTAAATATATATTTTAAATAATTTTATCTAAAAGGGTGCATGCATATATGCACAAGTAGAAGAAATTGGTTGAGTATCTTTCAGTGAAATTATATTGCTTTTAAAAGTAATCGAGGAAATTGACTTTTTGTAAATTTAGAATTTCTCTTCTTTAGATGTGAAGAGGTTTTAAGTTTGTTTTAATTAATTGATTTATTAGGGAAATTGTTTTACTGTAAATTCATTGTAGAAGGGAAATGGATTTAATATATCTAAAATTAGTTAATTTCCTGTACGATTGCCTTTTAAGTTATTTCCTTTGTTTTCTTATTTGGGAAATTGGCTTAGAATTGTCGAAGTCTTCTAGTCATAATATGTAATTAGGGGTTGTGATCTATTTTGAGTCAACCCAGTATTTTACCCTTAGATTAGTGCATTTTCTATTGTCAATGATTACCCGGTTTCT
Organism: Sequoiadendron giganteum; assembly: GCA_007115665.2. Classification (NCBI taxonomy): domain Eukaryota; kingdom Viridiplantae; phylum Streptophyta; class Pinopsida; order Cupressales; family Cupressaceae; genus Sequoiadendron; species Sequoiadendron giganteum. The sequence goes on from CM021101.1 coordinate 412,389,803, forward strand.
ATGAATAGGGAAGTGTTACACTAATGTCTTAAGTGGGGTAGTTGGTATTTTGTGTAGTAGCACTAGTTTGCCTTGGGTAGTGGAATTGTTCCACTAGGTTGTCTTAGGGGAGTGGCTTGCAACGAGCGCTAGCACACAAAGTGGTGCCAGGATAACTTGTTGTAAGTTTGTAATCTAGTTATAATGTAATTAATTTGTTAGGGGATTGAGTAGTATTCAATACTTAATTAAGATTAATGTGCTTCGCTCATGGACCCTTGTGCTAGTTTAGACCTGGGATGAGATGAGAAGGCCTGGAATGGCATGATCGATATCTTGTCTTCATAAAAGATATTTGATTCTTCTTTGGAGTGCATGTGGGACCGAGAGTCGTGAGAGGCTACCAAGATATCCCAAGATGGGGGTCGGGGCCTAGGATGACTTACTAGGATATCCCATGCAACATTGTGATGACACTCCTCCTAGGTCAACTGTTTGGTTAGTTTTGTGAAATAAATGATTGTGTAACACTAGAAGAAATGTGACCCTTGTGATTGTATGGTTCATGTATTTGGTTGTGTCAGTATATGTCAGCCTGTGTCTAGAGGTAGTAGGTTTTGTCTTGTATCCTTGTTCTATCTCCTAGCACGAGGGGTGGGCCTTCAGGTACCACTTGGTTGGGACACTAATGTATATGACTCCAATTTTCGATGAACGTTTGTTGGAATATCGACAATATATTGTCAGAATATCGACGAACAACTAAAATAATTTTTGTCGCTATTTTTTTGCCACTTTCTCGACTAGCTTTAAAACATCAAAATCATGACTCAGCTTCATCGGTTGTCGCCACGGAAAAGGGACCTGGTGTTCGTCAGAATATCGATGGACATTTTGTCGATCTAGCGACGAACCGTATCTATAACACAAGTGTCATGGCTTTGCCAAAGCATTAGATCAACAACAGAAGTTCATCGAAATTGCGATGAAATAGGCAAGTCATTACGACGAAATTTTTGTTGGATGTATTGCAAATTCATTGGACGCTTTTGGAGGTTTGTCAAAAGTTCAACGAAACAATGCAGTTTTAAAAAAAAAACTATTCGTTCAAATGAATCACCTCTGGTGAATTTTGGGGCAATATCGCCACTAATAATAAATTACTATTTAATTTTAGGGATCCTTTAGCCTTGAATAGGGCTTTTATCTATTTCCATTGATTATCTTTTTAATCGGATGGATGTGAGTTGATTTTGTGACCTAATATGCATGTGCCTTTTTAAAGGATTATTAAGGCCCAAAATTTGTTGTGGGCCACATGATTAAATCTAATCATGTGGCCCAAAATAAATTTTGTGCCTCAACAAGCCTTTTAAAATGCACATGTGTATTAGGTGACAAAATGAACTTGCAACCATCTGATTTAAAAGCTAATCGATGGTAAAATTTTCAAGTTTCATTTAGTCTTATCTCTTGCTGATGAAGATACATAATATCATTCTGTGACCTAATATGCATGTGCCTTTTAAAAGGCTTGTTGAGGCACAAAATTTGTTTTGGGCCACACAATTAGATTTAATCATGTAGCCGAAAAAAAATTATGTGCCTCAACAAGCCTTTTAAAAGGCACATACGTATTATGTCACAAAATGAACCTGCAGTCATCTGGTTTAAAAGATAATCGATGGTAATTATACTAGTGAATATTAAACTACACTAGTGGGGCCCAGTTATAATGATGTGGGTGACATCAATGATGGGTATGAGCAGCTAATATTAAATGAGGTTGATCGGATAACATACTAAGCTAGTGGAAGATGACGTACGTCATGAACTATTGGCAACAATGAACAGTGGAGATCAAACAGAGATTTGATCGGACGTCTTCCCGAGAGCTTGTGGCGAATATTGTAGATTCCCTTCTTTATTCTCTGGAATTACACAAGCAGTGTACCCATGCCTTGGTTGATCTCTCACCACGACAAGTGTTGACATGAATGATGACAGTGCAAACATGAGGATGACAAGGTGAGTGTGAACCCCAGGTGGAGTATGAAAGCCTTATTGGCATGAGTGAACATCATCGGTAGGACACTTAGGGATGTCCCCTCAATACAACGATGACCTTCCTATTGAATGGAAAAAGTGACATCACCAAGATCTTAAAGAAGGTCAGGGCCAAAGTGTCACTGAAAGTGGTGACGGCTATCATGTAAGATTAAATTTTTGTATGAGTTTTGGGTTGTAGTTCACTTTGGGTGGCCACCTAGATAAAAGGAGGTTGTCCACTTGAAGTCATTTTGTGATCATCATGATGAAAACCTATGTAATGGGTGCCTGTTTTGGGCTATATTTTGAGTTCCACTAATGGAACAATTTTGTCAGTTTTTAATTTAAATATGCTACAACCAAAGGTTTTCTTCCTGATTCTTTCCTCTCGGTATGCATTTTGAATCAGGTTTTTCCAAAATAAAATAAAATATTAAACTGCGTACTAGAATCTAATTTTGTGGAAAATGAGCAATTTGGTGAGAAAAAGTACCTGCAGTGTGTCTTGGATACTTAGCTAGTGTACTAAAAAATAGGATTGCAAGCCCAAAATTATTCTCACTATGGAAATTCAATAGAAAAATACATAATGTTATCTTGGATACTTAGCTCTTAGATAGTCATTAAAACAATATGAGCATGATTATGAATGATTTTACCTGGTCCCACTCTTGATCTTCATTTTTGAGAGCCTTCTCTTTAAAATCCCATGAATCCACTTTGATCCATTGCTGCCAAAAGAGATATTAATGTGTAAACAAGGAGCCACATTTAGACAACTTGGTTGTTGATTTCTTCTAAGAAATTTAGAGATTACAAAAAGAAGATACCTGATGGGGATCATCTGGGCTTCCTAGAGAAAGCACTACAATATGGCCTCGAGCAACAATGAAAAACTTTGGATTAGCTTCACAGTAAATCCCAACATCATGACATTGAGGCTCCTCTTCATTAAGTTGATGGTATGAAGAACCAGATCCATATCCTCCTTGAGATACATATCATATTGAATAGAAAAACACAGTGACACAAGAAATCTAAATTGCGAGATAAAGCCTCCAAACCCTCTATGGAAACATGACTTTTACTAGATAATCAAAATTTTAAGTTTAAGTAATTCCCAAGAAAAATAATTCCATACAATGTAGCTACACATGAAACTTATAGATTGGACTGATCTTCCACTTCTGAATCTCTTTCTTATTCCATTTGAAGAGGACAACCTCTACCCCTTGATTCAACTATGTAAGTTTAACATTAACAAATAAAAATATGGGGAAGTGCACCAAGATGGTTCCCAAAAAGGGGACTTAAGTGAACAACTTTTTTTTGAAATCAGGAAATACTGACCTTGGACGTGAAATTAAGGATAGTTATACTCAAAATTTTGAGATGGAACAAAAATAAGGATTGAAGTGCTCTGAGTTTAGTTTCTAAACTACTAATTTATTTTTAAAATAGTTGAAATTAAGGGGTTCAAAAGAGAGACACACACAAATTGGTGTTGTTTTTGTCAGAAAAACATAACATAGCAACTCTTGTACAACCCTCGTACGGTGAACTTTTTTATTGTATTTTTAAAATCGCAATGGTCAGAAGTTAGCTAACAGTATGTAGTTGATGCATAATTTTTCTAATAATTTTTTAATGAATATTTGATTTTTTACTAATTTTTGAAGTGGAGATTTGCTGAAAAATAGAATTTTGGCCGTGCTACCCCTACAGATTTTGAAAACTAATCAATTTTTTTTATATATTTTTTTGTAGAATGGAGTCTAGTTTCTAAAAATTTAATTTATTTGAAAATTCGATGAACGGTTAATTTATAACAAAAAAATACCAAACACTGCTTTTTGGCAAGAAAAAGACATACAAATAAAATAAGTTATTGATGAAAGGCTTAACATTTTCAGAAAGTGAAAAAAATTACATTGTTGGATAGGTAAGAGAGAACCCAACATTACCCATGTGTTCAATATTTTTGATATCGAACCGCGTGCAATCCTGACGGTGAGCACAAACTCAATTATGTGAAATATGGTAGATTTCTTAAAAACACGTCTCTGGTCGTTGGGAATGACCTCCAAGCCTTTGGGTTGGTATTCCAAGGCAAATACCAAGCCTAAGGCCCAATAATTCCCAAAGCAATATATAACGTGAGTGCGCTATAATGTGCTCACGTTATATCTTAGTTTTGACATGGTTTTTGCTTTTGCGGGGAACATGTCAACTAAGACATAACACGAGCGCATTATAATGTGCTCGTGTTATGTCCTCCTTTATGTTAAATGCCAATATATTGAATGTATGTTGATATATTTGTATTTTTGTATGTACATGTATGCTTGTATGTCATGTATGTATGCATGCTTGTATGTATGTACGTATGTCTATATGTATCAATGCATATATATTGTATGTATGCTTGTATGTATGTAAGATTGTATCTACACATGTATGTATGTATGCTTGAATGGATGTAGGATTATATGTACATATGTATTATGCTTGTATGTATGTATTTACGTATGATTTTAGAGGGAGGGAGAGAGAGGGGGATGGGAGAGAGAATTGAGAGAGGGAGAGAGAGAGAGGGGGGGGGAGAGAGAGACACACAAAGAAAGAGAGAGTTATGTAGGTAGGGTGCCAAAGGAGAGGCTTGAGAGTGTGAGGGGTGAGAGGGAGGAGACTTGAGAGATAGGCTGTGAGAGGAGTGTGAGAGAGGAGTGTGAGTGAGAGAAGCTGAGAGAGGGAGAGGGTGTGGGAGGGAGTGACTGATAGAGGTAGAAGAGGGGGTGGAGTGAGAGGGACTTATCTAGGTAGGGTGGGAGGGATATATAGAGAGAGGGGAAAGAGACAAAGAGAGAGTTACCTAGGTAGGTTGCCAAAGGGAGAGACCTAAGAGAGAGAGGGGGTGGGAGGGAGAGACATGAGAGAGAGGGAGAGAGAGGGAATGGGAGAGAGTGGGATAGAGTGGGAGAGACGTAGAGAGAGATGGATAGAGGGAGTGAGAGAGGGTGGTAGGGATTGATTGAATGAGAGGTACATAGAAAGAGGGAGATGGTAGATAAAGACAATTAGAGAGGGTAGGAGGGAGGGAAGGAGGGAGAGGTGAGATGTATAGATAGAGAGAAATTGATAGGAGTTGAGGGATTAGGGTGGAGGACCTATAGGGTTGATGGTTTCTAGGGTATTAGGGTTTAAGGTTTGAAGGTTGAGGGAATAAGGTTGATGGTAGAGGGTATTTGGTTGAGGGTATTGGGTAGAAGGTTTAATGGTTTGGGGTTTAAGGGTTTAGGGTTAAGGTTTTAATTGGTTGAGGGTAGAGGGTTTAGGGTATAGGTTTGAGGGTATATGGTTGAAGAATTAGGTTCAAGGTCCAATGTAAGGGGTAGAGGGTTTAGGGTTTAAGGATTGAGGGTTGAGGGATTAAGGGTTGAGGGTTTAATGTATAGGGTAGAGAGTAGAGGGTAGAGGGTTTAAGGATTTAGGGTTTAAGGGTTGAGGGTTGAATATTAAGGGTTTAAGGTTTAAGGTTGAGGGTATAGGGTATAGGGTTGAGGGATTAGGGTTGAGGGTCCAATATATAGGGTAGAGGGTTGAGGGATTATGAGAGTATAGGGGTATCTTTCTCCAACTCTCCCCCTTCTCCCACTCTCCCACTCTCTCCCACTCTCTCTTTCTCCCACTCTCCCCCTCTCTCCCTCCCTCTCTATCTCCATCTCTCCCACTATCTCTTTCTCCCCCTCTCCCTCTCCCTCCCTCTCTCCCTCTTTCTCTCCCACTCCTTCTCCCTCCCTCTCTCCCTCTTTCTCTCCCACTCTCTCTTTCTCCCACTATCCCCCTCTCTCCCTCCCTTGCTATCTCCATATCTCCCACTATCTCTTTCTCCCCCTCCCCCTCTCCCTCCCTCTCTCCATATTTCTCTCCCACTCTCCCCCTCTATATCTCCATC